>BQKZ01006329.1:25126-36303 GCA_036244855.1 Temnopleurus reevesii | reverse complement strand
CATTTTCTTTTATTGTCGGTGGCGAGAATTGCTGATGTCGACAGATTTCATTATTTTTTTCTGAAGTATCATTGGCAGACATTGCGGAATCAGTATGGAAGGTATGTAAAACTCCCAAAGTCACCTGCTGGCAGCGATGGGATTTGAACACATACTATCAAAGTGATGTCCAACAGAAAACAATGAGAGGCTGCATTTATCAAGTTGATTTCTATAAGTGTATAGCATGTATTTCTATTTCTTCCTAATAATTTCATTATAACTATCTACTGTATAGTTGAAAATTTTTGCAGGGGTTTAATTTCCGCTTTTGTTGAAATTGACGACTGTGAATTTTAGACCCGCGCAAATAATCCTTAAAAATTTGAATGCGTAATACTTCACAAAATGCGTTTTGAAGTGGCGCAATAACATTTTCAATGTTTCAATCATGTGTATATTTGCGTTTCTAATCATATTTTACAGGTTATTCTGTGATTTATATGGTAATTCTTTATAATTTTTTGGCATTTAAAAGCATTCTTTTGTAGCTGTAATAGCTTTCTCTCTCTTGAAAAATCTATTACTCAGGTGGAGAGATTACACCTTTTTTCATTGAATATATCCATAAAATTGTTCATGGACTAACCAACCGCGAATTTGCACCGCGAAATTGTCCCGCTATACAGTAGTGTTCAAAATTTATTTAGTAAAATATTGATCTTGACCATAATACAGTAGCCTTTATGCTTTCTTGGTTAACTTCTAGATGGTATTGGATAATATAAAGTAATGCTATAATGCTAGTTATAAACTTAAAAAGTATATATATATCTCCTCCTCTGTTATTCTTGATTTTCCATCTTTACTCCTGTCTCTGCTGCTTCGTCTGCTATTATTCTACTATCCTTCTTATCCTTTTCCAGTATGCTTCTTCAACTTTAAACAGTGTGTGATCTTATACACCAAATCGTAAATATGAGTAGATTGTAGATATGTACATGTAGTTACTATTCCATTAAATCATTGTTATGATAATTTTATCTTGCCATTTGGGGTCCTATGCCTCACAAGCTTTGATGCTATTTCTGTAGGGTCCTATTCCCATCTCCAAACTGTATTATCCTATATGCATTTATGTTTTAAAATGTTTGTTATTTATGCTGTTGATGATTGGTAATAAAGTCATTCATTCAATGCATATTGATCAGCTGGAGGTTGCTTAGATTTAACTCTTGCAAATGTCTGATATAGTGATTTTACCATTCTGATGAAAATTGGTAGCATTGCCAAATGATGTCTCAATTTTATTTAATTTTCTTTTAGCTTTCCAACCACGATTTGATAAAGGCTGGGAATGTGGAGCTCGTTAGCGGGGACGTTGTTCCGTTGAGAGTTTCAGAGATTGTAAGTATTAGAATCTACGCCATGTGTGTCTAGTCTCTCTCAGAAAAGTTTTCCTATTTATCTTGATATAAATTCTGTTACACAGTCCTCCGGTTTCTTCCCTCTTTTTCTACAAATCATTCCTCTTTTCCCGTTATGTGGGTTGAGAGGCCTGGGAGGGTGTTTCACCAAGATAAGAAAGACTGCAAGAATGACTTTAAGATCGACTGGTATCCCTTCTTGTGCATAATGATTGATAATGTTATGCGCATCCAGTGTAAGAACTGATACCAGTCGATCTTAAAGTCATTCTTAGAGTCTTTCTTATCTTGGTGAAACACTGTCCTGGGAGGTGTTTCACCAAGATAAGAAAGACTGCAAGAACGACTTTAAGTGTGACTGGTATCAGTTCTTGCACTGAATGCGCGTAATAGTGTGAACCATTGCGTGCAAGAAGGGATACCAGTCGATCTTAAAGTCATTCTTATCTTGGCGAAACACTTGGGTGTATCTTGGCCGAGCAAAATCAGACCGAGTTTGACCAAAGTCTCCCCATTCCTGTGGGTTATAGGTTGGATTTTGCAAATGACAAGTGTATATTAAGTCGAGAAAGAAGAAAATGCACAAGACACTCTTCAAGCCTACGATACAATATATCGGAGAATGTGACACATTCAACAGAGCAGTATATATGAGCCTTCTCATGATTAAAATGAAGCCCCTTTGCCAGAATGCAATAAAACTCTTCTAAATCCATTTTCCCCAATGAAAATTTATCAGCAGTTAATCTAAAATATGGAGGTTTTACGTCTGAAAAATATTGGGACACCAATCCTACACATGTACTATATATACGAACAGCCTTACCTATGAATTTAGGCATACTTTTTGAGATTTTGTTCTTTTTGTGCTTTTTCTTTTCAGGGTCAGGTATTTTTTATGACGTCAATGAGAGTCAACATAACAACCGCTGATATTGTAGCATCCAATGGAATCATACACATCATTGATGGAACGTTCTCCCCCAGTTTTCGTCTTCCAGAGACGTGCTTCAAGAATGGAACAGGAGGAGAGGTGAATATTCTCTCATCATACAACTGTTCAGATGTTTGTAATGGATTTGAAGCAATATTTTGTAACTACTGCATTTACAACTTTTGTTAAAGATTATATACTTAACGAGTTCTTTTCAACAAACTGTTTTGATCTCCATGAAAACCATTTGCTCCTATCGTTTTCTCTTTTCTGTTTCTCCTTCTCTTACATCAACTTAATTATTATGGTTTGAAAGAGGTTGATCTTGATGAAGAATAATTGAAGGGAGTTGACCAGTTGTCTCACGATGTGCAAATGTAGGACGTTAGTAAGATGTTTGGAGAGTCTTGTGAGGCGTTTCGAGCAGCGTTCAAGTCTACAGACGTGTCTTAGGGCAGGGCCCCCATACTTCACAGCTAACATTCTACGTTTGCACATTGTGAGACAAATGATCAACTCTCTTATTGTTAACCAATTGTGGATTAACCAATTGTTGATTATTTATTTATGTACATGTATGTATTGTAACTGTTGATGGTTTTGCAATTCGGCCACTTGGCTGCGAAAGATTGTAATTTTGTAAACCGGTTTAAATAAAAAAAAAAATAGATAAGATACAAGACACATTATGTTTCTATAATTATCCAGGAACTGCAGAATTTCATGAAAAGTGAGGGCCTGTGTATTACAATTTGTACACACTCCTGTAGAGAAAGTGGAGAGGGGGATGGGCCTGAAGGGTCTTAATGACACTGTTTAACATTGCGGTTGCACAATTTAAAAAATTCTCAAACCAAGCTGTCTGTCCTATCTAAATATATTCAAATAGATGAAAAATCAACAGCGGATGCAAAAATAAAGAAAGCTATACATGCACTATCAAGATATCTATGAACATTAAAGCGTAGGACCCATGCAATAATTCCAGTACAAAGCCTATGGAGGCAACGTTTTACATTTTTGTTTGTTTAAAGCACTAAACGTTGATTTTAAAGCTTGATATTTTCGCAGTTGAGTTTATATGCCCCATCAATCTTTCAGATAACCTCTATCATCTGGCAGTTGAGAATATTTTAAATGAAAACGATGTTAAACAATGGCTTTAATCCTCTTTAGTGTTGCATCACAATTGTAGTCTGAGTACACTGCATTTTAAATGTTGCAATTACGGCATTCACAGCTTTCGTTATAGATTCTGTACTTTTCAAGTTCTTATTAATAAACCATTCTAATCTCTATTTAAATATCAAATCTATTCAAAAGTTCATGTTTTTTTAATAATGGGATATAACATTTTTTGTTGCATTTATTTTTAACAGGAAGATGAATGTTGCGACTGGCACTATTCCTCCGGTTGCATACCCTGTCGTAGCTATTGTAGTGGCAATGGCAAAGTGAGTACTTTATAATAGAGGGTTCCAGCCGTCATGAAAAACCTGGAAAAGTCATGGAAATTTTCATTTGTTTTTGCAGGCCTGGAAAAGTTATGAAAAATGAAAAATTCAAAGCTATATTTTGGAAAAGTCATGGAATTTATAAATTAGCTTTATTGACCTTATGATTCAAAATCCTGTATTTTGTGACTTGTTCATTTGAAACTACTTATTTTTTTTTCTTTCCGAGCGCTACCAAACAGTGCAGAGAAATCAGCTCTCTCCTGCTATAGCATGCAGCATGTAATTTTTTGTGTGGGATTAGGATTTGTTTTCCACATTAAATTTTATGCTAAAAATAGTATTTTGAGACATGCAAGGTTAATATTGTCATGGAAAATTGACAAATGTGCATGGAAAGTCATGGAAAAGTCATGGAAAAGTCATGGATTTCTTTTTAATGGTGCAGGAACCCTGATATAAGCCAATATTTTAGTGTAAGCTTTTAAAGTCCCTAAGTACCAGTTTGACATTTTGGCAACTACAAATAAATGTGAAATATACAGAATGGAACTTTTTGCCCAGCAAAAATAAATTTACTGCAAAAATATTTGAGTTCTTATAGTATTCGCAACACTTTTATAGGGAAATTTCATTTATGCTACCCAAATTAATGCTATATTCATCAGTTTCAGATGAAAAATCATTATTGAAAATTATGATTACCACTGTGAGCAGAATGGACAAATTAACTGAACAAAAGAAAACAACTTCCATTCAGCCCATATCAATACTTTAGGAACAAAAAAGAAAATAGCTTTCCTGTTCAGTCAGTGCACAGATGCGACATCTGTTATATATTTCTTTGCAGAATAAGAGGGAAGAAAATTTAATTTTGGCAATCTGGAGCTATTGTGAGGGCTTGAAAGGAAGTTGTTTTTTTTTCTCAAATTTCTTAGTTTGCTCTGCTCACTGTCTATACTTTTAACCTGGGCCCCGTTGCATAAAGCTCTGACTCACAATAGAAGATGTCATAGGAGTTAGAATAATTGTATCTCACTTCTATGACATCTTACCATAATTCTTACAATCCGTTGCATAAAACTTATGATATCTTGTCATAGAAACTAATTATTTGAATATTCGTGAACGAGCCTAGTTGTATTTCTACTGGCTAAAGTCAGTGCGATAAAGCTCCAAGTTTCAGGTAAATACCCATATTTTGTCAATAAATATTAAATTTTGTCCATTGGCCATCATATATCTGGAAAAGCATGTAATTGTGCCCCTAGACATCATTATGAGTTTAGATCGTAATGATATCTTATGCCTTTAAAGATCCAAAATTACGGACGATGACAGCAGAAATTTTCTTGACTCTGGCTGTAGTAGAATTTCACACAAATCTCGGCCACATCTCTGGCAGAGGTTTTTTTGAGAAAATGTTTTTACCGCTGGTGGCTTTATGCAATGGATTAAACTGCCTGCGGTATCTTTACCGTAATTCTGGGCACTTACCGTAGTTTGGGGCACTGCGGTAAGTGCTTTGTGCAACGGGGCCCAGGACATATTTTCTGTCTCACTATTTCCAGAATCAATGCATTGCTTCTCTAAAGAATCTTTTGATTTGATATTGTATTCTTAAGGGGTGTTGTTCAAAATCAACTGCAACTTTGCAAATTGTAACGCACATTTTTATTCTTGCACGGTATGCGCATTTAACAAGATGCGCATGAAACAATGATTTTGATTGGTGCATTCCGATCAACTGCAACTTGCGATCAATTGCATCTTTTGAACAACACCCCCGTATTCTGCTTCTTTTGAAAAGTGTGATCCGGTGTCAGGAGCTTGTATTTGTGAAGCAGACTTCGATGGTGAGGAATGTCATCTATGTAGCGATAGCTCCATGTACGGACCATATTGCAATCTATGTGAGTGCCATTTGATAGCATAGATAGATAGATTTTACTTAAACACGGTAAAAAACCCAAACAGATTCACAGTCTGGTTTACATTGGGGCGGTGCCATTAACATATTATACATGGAGGCGCCGTGGTGTAGTGTTCGTGACTTTCGCCTTTCAACCAGAGGGTCGTAGGTTTGAATCCCACCCATGGCGTCAATTTCCTTCAGCAAGAAATTTATCCACACTGTGCTGCACTCAACCCTGGTGAGGTGAATGGGTACCTAGCAGGAATATTTATTCCTTGAAATGCCAAGTGGGCTGGTGGCTGCCAGGCTAAAGCCAGGGTAATAATAATGTAAACGCGCCTTCAGCACTCAGCAATAAGAGCGGATACATGCGCTATATAAATTGCATAATATATTATTATTATTATTATTATTAGAATGACATCTACAAAATATGAAGAAACAACACAAATCTACTGACTCAATGATAATCAGAACGTATGTAGCCTTTGATAAATACACTCAGTAGCGACATCACAATGTATTAAAGACATTGCATCCAATGTGATTGTCAATTGATGGTATGAAATGCAATCTATTTAGAGACAGTCCAACTCAATTGGCTCAATTGCAATCAAAGTGAGTGTAATCAAATTTTGTAACCAATGAGATTGAAATCACTGTGAGTATTAGTTAAGATCATTTTTACTTTTTTTTACTAGAATGGTACCTATGAACTATGAAGAGACGACACAACTCTATTGAATTAATTGCAATCAAAGTCAGTAAAGTATGTGATGAATGCAATCATTAGCGACATCATAATGTATTAAAGACATTGCATTCAATGTGATTGTAAATTGATTGCCCACTTGATGGTATAAATTGCAATCTATTTAGAGATAGTACAACTCATTTGCAATCAAAGTGAGTGCAATCTGTTATAAATACAATCAGTAGCCACATCACAATGTATTGAAGACATTGCATTCAATGTGATTGTCATTTGATTTCCCAATTGATATTATAAAATGCAAACTAATTATAGAGAGTACAACTCAATTGAAATCAAAATGAGTGTAATCTCTTATAAATACAATCCGTAGTTCACATAAAAATATATTAAAGGCATTGCATTCAACAAGAAAATTAAACTCAATTGCAATCAAAGTGAGTGTAATCTGCTATAAATACAATCAGTAACGTTATCACAATGTATTTAAGGCATTGCATTCAATATGATTGTCATTTGATTATCCAATTGATGGTATACAAGGCAATCTATGTAGAGAGAGTATAATTCATTTGCAATCAAAGTGAGTGTCATCTGTTATAAATCCGATCAATAGCGACATCACTAAAATGGCATTGCATTCCATTTGAATGTTATTTGATTATCCAATTGATGGTATTAAATTTAAATAGTGATGACAGTACAAGTCGATTGCAATCAAATGAGTGGTGACAGAATGTATAGAAAATTCTATAATCAATGTGATTGTACTTTGATTTGTATATTTTATGGTAAAAAATGCAATCTATTGAAAGACAGTACAAATTTATTTGCTCGATTGCAATCAAATTGAGTGTAATTTAATTTTGTATTTAATGGAGTGGAATGCAATCTATGCAAAGACAGTTTACTCTATGCAGTGAGTGACATTTAGTTTCAGAAGTAATGATGTAGAATCCAATCTGTTCAAGGAAAGTATAAAATATTAAATTGAAAGCAATCAAAGTGAGAGGCATTCAATTTTGTATTTGATTGTATAGAACATCTTCTATGTTGGAAAAGTACAGATCATTGAATTTATTCGCAATTTTGTTGTCAATGGCATAGAATGCTATCAAAGTGGGCACATTGAAAATAAATTGACTTGATCAATTGCAATCAAAGTGAGTGTACTTAAGTTATATACACGTATTTAATATTGGCAATTTCCATACCAGTACAATCAATCATCCGTTTGTAATCAACATTTAATTTTTTAAATGATTCAGCTTGTACATGCATCCACGGCTCCTGCAGTAATGGCCCTTGGGGTACGGGTCGATGCGAGTACGGCTCCTGCTCACCGGGCTACACGGGGGAGGACTGTCACCTCCAGGCAGCACCCTGCAGAGCTCTGGAAGACCAGTGCCACGCCCATTCTACTTGCATCACAGAGGGAGGTTTGTCTAGGTAAAGAGCATTTTTGTTGTGATGAAGCTATTTAATCTGTTTCACAAAGTAATCATTTTTATTCTTTTTATTTCATTTTATTTATGATTTCCTCCTCAAATGGGCAACTTTACAATTTTATTTTAATTTTTAAATTTGTTTGATTTCTTTTTAAAATTTTTATTTTTATTTTTTGTTTACTTTCCTCCTCAAATTGGCAACTTTGCTACGTTTAGTGTTCTTAATAACATAGCAATCACGTTAAATGTGACTGTATCTCAAACTCTTCATACTTTCACACTCTTGCCAAACATGTGTTAAAAATGGGAGAGAAGTTCTAGAGAATTGAAAATGGTAATTTTTAACTGTTAATGATGTTGTAAATTTAAAGATTTTTGGAAAATTTTAAGTGATTATTTTACAGTTGAAAATTCCCTGTGTCAAATGAAAAATAAGACCACAATCACAGCGGTCATTGACTTTAATCTGGTAATTTTTTAGGCCAGGCATCAAATTAAAGTTAATTAGCCAAAACACAAAGATGATCTATTTTATTACCAAGTTTATACCCTGAGTTGGTTTAAACTTAAAGGGTATCTAAGGTAAAACATATAATTTGTATCTCACTTAAATACATAAAATCAACCAAAAAGAACTAAGTTATCTGGCCTGATTCCGACCTGATATGGATAAGGGGTTAAGGAGTTAGAAGCAAATAAACGTATCGTTCATGCTCGATGCATGTAACCTATTAAATCCAAATTACATCAACTCCTTGTGTGGCTATTTTTATGTGTGCTTGACCTTTGCATGCACGTCCCTATTTCCTATTTCGTCCTTTGATTTGTATGAAGTGCACGTCTTTTTAATGTCATGAGAGGTTTAGGGGATTTGGTTTTCCGTATACTATCACTAGCAACATTGTTATTGTTGGCCTCAGATAACCTTTAAGCATTAATGCGCTTGATAAATTGTTATTGGCGCTTTCACTTGCCCATTTTTATGTGTGGGTGCTAAATCAAGTGCACTTATGCTTAAATCCTTCCATGCCCTGGTTTAGACCATGGACTAGAAGTAAATCACCTCAGTGAATTCCGGCCCGAATATGTTAAATCATACTGAAAGTTTTATTTCCTCTATTTTGATAATATATTTAAGAATGAAGATAACTCATTTTTAATTTGAATAATATCCATATTGAAAAAAGTATCTATATGGATCATCAATTGATTGTGGAATCATTTCCTTTTCATAATGTCCACCTTTTGCTATAAAAACCTCAGATGCGTGTGCATTGCAAACTACACAGGATCGGGAACAGAATGCCTTCCCATCAACCCTTGCGACTTGGCAGCAGAGGGTGCGGGCTGTGATCCTAATATAGTAAGTGAATTCTTTCCTAACTTTGAGCAATTGAAATGTTGCTTTGGTGTGATTGTTGAGTATCATTTGTGCCAATTCAAATGATCTCTTTAACCTTTTTTCTCCAGTTTTAAAACTGATGCCAGTTTGAAGTATACATACTCTTTCGCAAACTTCGCTCTGTGTCAAACACATGCAAACTAGTCATACCAAAATGTAGATTCAAAACAAGTGAAAAGTACTTCTCAGTAGCTGCTTCAAAATTCTGGAACTATTTTCCTCTTGCCATGCGAGCAATTTTAAACACTGCTAAGTTTGTAATAATAGCATTATATAGCATTGAAAAGCGCAATTTCTCAAGTTACTTATTCAAAGGTGTGAAACAATTTATCTTATATTATTCCCCTGCCATATCATAGCTGCCAAGTAGGCACTTTTGCATTTAATGAATTCCTGCCGGTACCCATTCAGCTCACCTTGGTTGGGTGCAGCACAAAGTGGATGAATTTCTTGCTGAAGGAAATTTATCCCATGGGTGGGATTCAAACCCTCGACCCTCTGGTTGAAAGGCGAGAGTCAGAACCACTACTCCACGGCGCGTCCAAATGGCACACGTGACCAAAGTTAGATTTATATTTACAATACAATATATCTAACTGAATCAATGCATATGTCTGTACAGGCTATGTGTATCTACCTGGGACCAGGGACCCATAGATGCGAATGTAGAGATGGATATGAACACAGAGGGCGCTGCACACCTAGGGATCGCTGCCTTACAGATAATGGGGGTTGCCATCGTGATGCTCTCTGTCTGCACCGGTTTTCTCTGGACTTGGTAAAATTATCTCAATCTCCGACATTCTATATTTATGTGTAAATACAGAGTGGTAATTCCAAGATTTTGAAATAGAGGTGACATTCTGAAAGGTACACTGAGAAACAGAAATAACAATTTCCTTTCTCTTTCTCCAAAAAGAAAATGAAATATTTACCCTTTTTCGAAGGAGCAGGAATAGGGTTAAAGAGATTTAAATATGATATTATGAATTTATGAAACTGTTTTTGCCCTAAACTCATCATAACTCATCACTCTATAAATGCTTGCTTGTCATCATCCATTAATACACTGTATCAAAATTACATTGAAAGTATTTTATTCTTAAAGAGTAATAACACGCCAAAGTATTAATTTGTTGCACATTATTTTTCATGTAGGTATGAGGCTTAGGGAATGGAGATGTAGAAATGTGTTCAACCCATCTTGTACCAAGTACCATTATACCTAGTATATAATTAGATAGGAATAACCTGATCCTCATAAGCAATTAGTTGTTAAAATTATTTTCTTTCCTTTCAAAGATTGGATGCATATCCAGTGAAGGCTTATGGTAATGTCTATTGTGAGTGTGACCCATTAATGCTGGCCCAAGCAACTGAATATTAACCCTTTCTGGATGATAGAACACATTTTGTATTTTGTGTTGATAACTTTTGATCCAGAACTCTAAAAATTATACCAGATGCATGAGCAGGAAGAGAAAAATCTCTACACCAAGTATTGTGCCAAGGTTTGCTGTTTTTCACAGACATTTTTTTGAATGGTAATAATCACTTGAATTGTCACAAATAAATTGGCAGCACATTAAATATTCAGAAATCGTAAGTGTCAATGCAAAATGGCAATTTTTAACTTTTAAACACGCTTTTTGGGTGATAAAGATTCAGTTTGGTAACATCATATTCGATTGGAATGTTTTAAAAAGAGAATTAAACATTTTAGGGTTGCCAATTTATGAAAGGAATAGTGATTGACTTGGATCTAAAATAATTCCTGTCCTGAATGGGTTAAATAGAAGGCAATCAATTTTAGCTGTTATTTTTGGGTCAAAGATCAAGTTTGCAATAAAGGCTTTGATGGTAATGGCTATATTGCATACCTGCAAACCAGTACGATCATTTAGTA
>BQKZ01006329.1:10434-24774 GCA_036244855.1 Temnopleurus reevesii | reverse complement strand
CACACACACACAAACAAACGGGGGCAAAAATCTAAGTTGTAAGACCTTATCGACAATCTTACTACCTATTCAGTTTTCTTTCGTAACCAGAGAAAGTCTCACAAAACCCACTGAGCATAGACACACAAACACAAACACATACACACACATACACACAAACATACCCCCAAATCACGCACATAAGCACACACGCGTACACACGCACACCCCCATACTTGTAAAACAGAACTCTGTAACATATGTGAATAAGAACGTGAAGAACATATCTCTTAAAGCTTATGTGAATTTTTTAAAGATCAAACATTTTTAGAAATTATTTCTTTTTCAGGTGCCTGCCACTCTTATTCTTAGCTCAATCATTCACCTGTCTTCTGTTCCTACTGGACGATACACAGTTGTGCATGATGGATCCATGTTGGATGGAGCATTCCCTCCATCTTCCTAAGGCTCAAAAGCATCTTCCACCATACCCTGTTGTAGCTTGATCTGATATGTCTGCAAATGGATTGATGAATACCGGAGACTTCCCCACAAGAAATAATTTTGGCCAGAGACGTTTGCGACGAAGCACAAAATTATGTTTATTTCTTGATTTGTGTGTATGAATTGTGCGTGTATGTGGGCGTCTTTGTGTGCAGTTTGTGGGTCTGTTTGTTTGTGGTTAACTTTGAGTGTTTGTGTGTGTGTGTGCATGTGTGTGTGCTCGTGTGTGTGTATGTATGTGTGTTTGTGTGTGTGTGTGTGTACAATTGCAAAATGCTTGTTTGAGCTTGCCATTATCTGTCCAACTGCCGCACTACCAAAGGCTGTTTTTTGTCTTCACCCAGCCACTTGGCGCAAGTGACATTTTGTTCCTCAAGAACAATCGTCTCTTGTTCAGTCATGCATGCAATAATGTACATAAAAACGGTCCCAAAATGTTCTTTGAAAAGTACTCTTTCAGGACATACCATCAAATTCAGGATAACAATTTTAGATTCCGAACAGTACAGCTTCAAAGTTGGAGGACATTTTTTTGACTCACCCTGTATATGTAATTACCGAAGAATAATCTAATGATAATGAAAGTATGACTGTTGTGTTTTAGAAATGATTATGCTTTTATTTTTCAGATCGAGTGCGTTTGCAATGATGGCTTTTACGGTAATGGCTACGAATGTGAGCCGATCAATGCCTGCTTGAGACCCCATGATTGTGATCCAGAGGTAAGCTTCAGTGACCTGTAGAACCTGTGAAAGGTGTCCATATCTCTCACAGATCATTTTAACCTACTGATAAATGAACTATCTAACAATACCAAATCATGCCTACCTTTTGATCAAGAGAATGTTTTTCTTCAAATAATGGCTCAAATAAAATGTCCAACCAAAATGAATGCATGAATCCAAGATTCATAACCCGGGGATGTGCGTATCACAAGCCTTGCTTTTTCCAGCACACCCTTCCATTCTAAATTCATAATTGCTTTGTCGTTTGATCAAACCCTTTATTTGTAAACATGTAAATATCTGTATGCGATTTTCCTTTGTAATTTTGTTTCAATTTATGTTTGCTCGATATTGTTCACATTTATTTTTGTTATATTCTATGTTTTTGAAATGGAAAATAAAAATATCAAATCAATAGGGGTGAGAAAGTAAATTCTTGAAAATTAATATATTGGAAAATAAAGGGGATTGTTGCCAATGATTCCTATTAATAAATGCATAATTGATTCAATCAGAGAAAAGTGAAAACCTGTAGCCGAATATGTGCTAATGATGGAGGGCTATTAATCAAATATACCATGCACTGAGAAGTTCTAGTTTGAAATTATGGATTTTGAGGCGCAGACCAGAAGCCTCTGCCAGCCACCGAAGAATCCGTGATTTCAAATAGTTCTTCGAAAACTGTGCATGTTATATTAGATTTATATCCTACAAATGTTAACCAAAATAATGTTAAATAAATATTTGGTCTCTTTCCTTGTGTTCTCGAAATCTGTTGATGAAATGAATTCCTCCAAATTATCATAATCTATGAGATTAAATCGCGGTTCATTGGCGTTGATTTCTCCCCTGGTACTGGGCGCAACCATTGTTTCTTATATTTCGGCGACCTTTGATTTCGATATCGCATCGGGTATTGATAGCTGAATATCCAGTTATCGTATATATTCAGAGATGTGATGCAAATGACGTCACACCATATCCAATTACTTTCATGAACAAAACATTGTTAATCACATGACTGTTCCTTGACCACTCACAATTGATACAATCTTATATAAAGTAGGATATAATGCATTTTGTTTTATCCATTGGAGTGGATCGAAGGCTCCTAATGAATATGGAATATTGTTTTGGGCATATATTTCAGGCTCGATGCGAAATCACGGGACCTGGAACGTATGAATGTGTGTGTCCACCTGGCTTTAGCCTGGACAAGCGAGATTGCTACTCCAACATTGCAGTGGTAAGTTTTATTTCAATGGTAAGTTTCATTACAATGATAGTTGTATTTCAATAGATAGTGTGATTGTAGTGATGTGCAGTGGTTAATTCTATTGCATTGGTAAGTCTCATATACTTGCCAGCACTATACCGTAGAATGAAAAGTCGGGAGACAGCCTTATTTCAGTGTCTTTACTACATGTGGGAATTGCGAGGTAGAAATTAAAAAAAAAATAATTTTGACTTCAAAAGGGGTAGAGTTAACAAGTGTGGTTTCATTTCAGTTGTAAGATTACTTTCAATGGCAAGTTTGATTCAAATTGAAATTGATTTATTAAACTTCATTGACATAAAAAATCAATATTCTGTTCACATAAAGGAAAATACATCAATGTCTTTTTGTCAATACGGGTTTTAGCACCATTCTTATACATGATATAGAAGATATCAGAACATCGTAAACATACTGGGTTTGCGTTACTTAAAGCAAGTTATACAAGATGAGAAAAATATCACTGGTTTAAAGACAATTGATGAAACAATATTATATATACATGTAAGTTAAATAACATAAAGGTTTAGCATCGACACACATAATCATTTCATTTTGCATTTTAGAACTCCCCTCGTTTATTTATTATGGACTTAATGAATTTACTGAAATGAGCAATCAAGTTGTCATTATTAAGTTTCATGATTTTAATGAACTGATTGTAATGGTACTTGTATGCAGTGGTAAGTTTTATCACAGGATAAGTTTTGATTGAAACTCAGTACTCTGGAGACCAAAAGTTCAGTGTGAAAGCATGTGACCAGGTTAAAGACACTGACATTGCGGTACTGCACAATTAAAAAAATTCTCAAACCAAGCTGTCTGTCCTATCTAAATATAATCAGATAGATGAAAAATCAACAGCGGATGCAAGAAAGTTATACATGCACTATCAAGATATCTATGAACATTGCATTAAAGCGTAGGACCCACGCATTCCAGTACAATTCCAGTACAAAGCCTATGGAGGCGACGTTTTACATTTTCGTTTATTTAAAGCACTAAACGTTGATTTTAAAGCCTGATATTTTCCCAGGTTAGTTTATATGCACCATCAATCTTTCAGATAACCTCTATCATCTGGCAGTTGAGAATTTTTTAAATGAAAACAATGTTAAACAATGGCTTTCATATGAATATATGGGTCCACCTGGCTAGAGACTGGACAAATGAGATTGCGACTCTAACCTTGTGGTGATAAGTCGCCAATCGATTCATCAGTTAGGCCCAATTTACTGTAATATTCCTACTGGGCGATGTATACCTGTGAAGTATACCCATCAGAACTAGAAATACCCGTAGAAACAGAATTGGGATTGAAGAAAACTAGAGCTTGCATGGTGTATTGTAGTAGATATTCCAAAAGATTTGTGGTTGAACCTTGTGGTGTAGGGTTATCTTTCAATATATTGTTCTGTAAAGGACTGAGCAAGAATTAGAATTGTCGCAGATGTTTGCTGTTGTACAAACACATTTTTTGCTTCTATTAGGTCTTGACAGTTTTTCAATTAGGTGAAATACAGCTTGGAGAGTTCATGTATTAATTTAACAAAAATTTGTTGCCTCAGCAATTTGTAGATTGGTTTACTCCAAATAATGCTGCTTTCCATAGCTATGAAACTAGAAACTCCCAAAAATATCACAGTTTTTTTTTTCACGACAACCCTAGGGCAAAAAATTGTCAAATACAGAGGCCAAATCATGTGGAATAAATTAAGTAATGAAGTAAAGAATGCTCCATCACTTAAAAGTTTGAAAAGAAATTTAAAAATTCATATTTTGGATTCAATTATTTAAGTCTACTGATTATATTTGTTATCTTTATTGACCCTCCCCATTCTGTCTTAAAATGTTACCAACAATTATTTTAGGGGATAACCCAGATAAGCTTTGCTTTTGTTATCCCCATTCATGCCTTATTATATTGTTTGTATGTTTTGCTCATGTACATGTATTACAATTTATATTTGTCATTTGCATAATGTATTTTATGTGTTTTTTTAATAAGACTTGGAGAATAAATGAAATGAAATTAAATTTACTTCAACTTTGTGTGGTGTGGAAGAGGAGGAAGAGGGGGAGAGAAGTGTGCATTTATGTGTGTGTGGGTGTGTGAGTATGTGTGAGCAAACACATATCTTTCTTTTTTTTAATACTGCCAAAGCAGAAACTGGGAAAGGAAATCTTGCAAACTATTGCAAATTTTCGAATTTCTTCAGACTTTTGTTTTATTGACATGAAACATTTAAAATAATATGTAAAAATACAGATGCTTATATTATAAATATGAATTGATGTAATGATGTAGTAGCAAATGTGTTAATACATGTACAATATGATCCTCTCAACAATTTCACCGACCAAATCTTTCTTTTTTTTAGGAGATGTCATCGCTGATTGAAGCTGCTTCCTTTTGGCAATTGATTCAGGTTTGTCCAAGTTTCAGATAATTTTAAATCATTATGGTATGATAAAAAAAAAAACAATAGAAGCAAATGGATGTCGTAGGTGAATGCGCCTTTTGAAGCAGAGCGGTAATGCATTTTGACTAAAACTATTTTTTTCCATTTCATTTTTCTCATCTTTAACTTATCTGTTTTTTTTGTATAATTTGATTTGATTTATTTTTGTTGTTCTTTCAACATTTCTTGAAAACTTTTCTCTTCAATAGTTGAATTTATGTATTTCTGTGTAGGTAATTTTATTGTTTGCTCTCAATGTCAATTATTTAACATAAATTTGTAAAAAGCTGTGATACAAAGGGCCGGAAAAGCGCTATATAGATTATCATTATTATTCCTTCTGAAGCTTCTAACTGTATCCACACAAAAATGATTTTATTATCTTGTGAACAAAAATTGCTGTAGTATTGAAGAATTTGTAAGAAGCATTTTTCTTTTTCTTTACAGGCTGTCTCCTTGGATGGTTACGTCAGTCATACCAACAATTCGCTGGGAGTGGTTGTTCCATCATCTCACGATTTAGATTTCATCAATTCTACCACTGAGGGCGCTCTAACGAACCAGCGGAACATTGCTTATTTTGTCAGGTAAATCTTTCTTTGTTTCTTTGTGTCCTGATTATGTCAGTCATAAAAACAATCTGCTTGGAGTTGTTCTTCCATCATCTGACGATTTAGAATTCATCAATTCTACCACTGACGGCGCTCTAACAAACCAGCGGAACATAGCTTATTTTGTCAGGTAATTTTTTCTTTGTCTCTGTGTCTCTTTGGATGGTTATGTCAGTCATACCAACAATTCGCTTGGAGTTGTTGTTCCATCATCTCACGATTTAGAATTCATCGATTCTACCACTGAGGGCGCTCTAACAAACCAGCGGAATATCGCTTATTTTGTCAGGTAATTCTTTCTATGTCTCTTCGTGTCTTTGGATGGTTGTGTCAGTCATACCAACAATCTGCTTGGAGTTGTTGTTCCATCATTTCACAAGTAGAATTCATTAACTCTACCATTGAGAGAGCTTTTGTCGACTAGCATAGCATCGCTTATTTTGTCAGGTAGTTCTTTCTTTGTTGAATTCATTCAGAATATAATTTATCTTAAATCTATTCAATTAAGAGTTTATCTTTATCTACATAGAAATTAAAGAAATTGAACTTTGATATAGCTTTGAAATAGCTTCTACTGAAACTTGGATTTTATTATGTACAAAGAAGATTTGATGAAATAGATTCTTTTATAAGTTTTTCTATGGAAATTCTGGAACCCATTTAGGAAGTGAAAACTTGTAAGAAATGGGTCGCTCAGCCAGAAAAAGACAATTTATAACAAATTCAATTACTTCTTCTTAAATGGGCAATACTGGAATGTGTTTACTTTATTATTTTTTTTATACAATATCTTAGTTTTATGTATACATGTTATGCCGTTTAATTAAAAATTTGCCACTGTACAGGTAAAATAGAAATACTATATGGATTCAGATAATGCATGAGTTTTAGGCGAACATTTGAAAAAATCTTCATTTTTTGCCACCTGCCGTTTTTTTGCAAAATGTGAAGTTTTCATATGAAGTCTTTATATGTTGGACAAATTAATGTTTAGGCCATGAGTTTATGATAAATCCGTTGTTGAAAATTATATCCAGAGTATGTGGATTTAGAAACCTGAGTTTTTGGCAAATTCTAGACATCTTGAAAATTTTCAGTTTTTAATAAAATGTTGGTTGTTATTCATAAAGCCAATCGCATTCATGAATGGTGAGCCCTTTCTATGCTCAATTATAATCCATGTCTCTGAGTTAGTACCTGACAAAGGACCACCAGTCATGCATAACTATACAAATAGCTTTATGAAACACAACCCTAAACCTGTCATTTGTAGGCTGAAATTCTGATAATTGGTACAAACTTACATTTTTACTGTGATTTTATTATATTTCCTTTATAGGGATATGATGTTCAGGTTAATTATTTGACTGCTCATAATTATAATGTTATTTATTTATGTTTTTTGAATGGTGGTAATTTGTTTTAATTTTTTTTTTTTATTTCTCTTGAATTTTGATTCTTTGAATTTTTAGGTCTAATATGTTTACGATGGAAAAAAGAATGAGGCATCGGAATCAGACGCTACCAAGTCTACAGCCCGGGGAGAATGTTTTGATAGATGTAAATATGATAACATATTTTTTTAGTTCAGTATGTGATATGTATTTTGTGTTGTATAGTATAGTATAATATAGTATTTATTTTCCGATTCAAATAAGAAGAAACAAAACAAAAATACAAACAAAAGGAATTATACAAATACTTACATATATACATGATAAAACAAAAAGATGAATCGGCTGGATATCCCATTCAGCAGTGCCAGGCACGACTTTACTGGCCTTCCATGGGATCCAGGTGAAACATAAAAGAAGAGGGAGAAAAAGAAGGAGAAGAAGAAGAAAGAGAAGAAGTAAAAGAAGAACTACGATAGAATACGTTGACAAACAACCAAGATAACAATAAAAGAAACAATATAATCGAATTACAGAAATTAAAGAAATTATTTTAAGTTGTAATAAATAAACTAACTAAAACATAATTTGCATGAAAATAATGAGCATAAAGTAATTAATTTATTTGAAAGGAAAGAAAAAGTTAATATTTATTACATTCATGGGTTAAGGTTGAAGATTTGATTGCCCCCCCCCTCCTATCTAAATTACGGTATCTATTTATAAACTACTATTGATTTACGTATAAGCTGCCAAACACTGCCAAAGCGTGAAAAAAATAACATGCTAAAATGTCAAACTAGTCCCAACATGTGAAAATATTTGTACGCTGAAATATTTACAGGTATATAATATTGGATGGCAATAAATGGAATACCAGGAAATATTATGGGAGCGTCGTGGTGTAGTGGTTCGGACTCTCGCCTCTTAACTAGAGGGTCGGTGGTTCGGACTCTCGCCTCTTAACTAGAGGGTCGGTGGTTCGGACTCTCGCCTCTTAACTAGAGGGTCGGTGGTTCGAATCTCTCCCAGGGCGTTNCATGCGTAACTATATGAATAGCTTTATGAAACACAACCCTAAACCTGTCATTTTTAGTGCGAAATTTTGATAATCGGTACAAACTTACATTTTTACTGTGATTTTATTATATTTCCTTTATAGGGATATGATGTTCAGGTTAATTATTTGATTGCTTATGATTGTTTTGACGGTGGTCATTTTTTTTTCATTTCTCCTGAATTTTGATTCATTGAATTTTTAGGTCTAATATGTTTATGATGGAAAAAAGAATGAGGTATCAGAATCAGACGCTACCAAGTCTACAGCCCGGGGAGAATGTCTTGCTAGATGTGAGTATGTCAATGTATTTTGTTCGTTCGGTGTGTGGAATGTATTTTGTGTGCTTCTTCTGACTTTCTGGAGATAACGCTTTTGCTTTTTTACATAATGCAGAAAATTAAATGATTATTTCCCATCTAAAATAAGGTATGTATTTACTATTATTGTATAAGCCAATATTTTAGCATACATATGTTTTTGCGATTTCTGACCAGTTTGACGCACTGGCGCGTTGTTATTTTCATGTTTTTGACATGTTTGTACACATGAATGTGCACAATACAGAGTGGAAATTTTCGTGAAGTCAAAGCCGCGAAATTAGCAGAAATAAAACCAAAGATTTACCGGTACGTACAAGCTGAATTCATACACATTCATATGTGTGCTAACACTGCCAACGCGTGAAAATAACAACACGCTAAAATGTCAAACCAGTCCCAAAATGTGAAAATATCTGTACGCTGAAATATTTACTTATATAGTACATGTAAACCTCCTGACTGACAAGCAACAGTGGAATGTGCGAATGCAAGGAGTGATACAAGGTGATATGAATGCATTTTTAATATATAGAAACTATAAATCATATCATTCCCATACAGAGTAGTCTCATTTTAATCTAAATGCAATTTTGCCTCGTTTGTTGTTTGTGCTTAAAAGTGGTTGCCTGTTGATTTTGTATACTTGTTAAATACTTAATGTTATGTTTTTGTTTCCTTTGTAATGTTTTTTTTAAGTGTGGTAGATTTGGGAATTAACCTTTGACAGGTCAATATGGCCTTTGTTAATCCCCTATATCCTCCTCACTTCTCTCCTTTTCACCATCCTATGCTATGTCTTGTATTATTACTTGTCTTACTGATAATCTGCTTTTTATTTGTTATTTTATGTATTTTTAAAGAGATGTGAAATAAATTGAATTGAAACAAATTGAATTGAATGTTCCCCCATTTTTACCTTCTTTCATTTTTTCTTAGGGACCTTATGGAAATGTGACCATCTTCAATGGTCATGTGATGAGGCTTATGAATGCAACAAATGGATTAGTCTTTCTCCCGATAGTAAGTATACTATACACTCTGCAAGCGCTGCTTTTTAGTATACCCCTCCATTTCCAGTCCTATCATTATTTCTGTTGTCGATATATCCTACTATTTAACCACATGTTTACTTTTAATATATGAATTTATTTATGTATCTTGATTGATTTGGAACTTTGTAATTTATTTTTTCATTATATTTTGATTTGATTGGAAATGAAAATAAAATGAAAACTGAAGTATCACAAGAAAAAATATTGTTCAGCTGCCCACCTCTGACCAGCGATGCATAACCAGCCCTCTGATATTTGCCGGAACTTATTTCAATTTCTTTTTGCTTTTCATTCACTAAAAACACTAATTCATATGTATGCAAAGGAAACATGGTATTAAAGAATCATCTACCATACTTTATTGCTATTTCATAGAAAAATATTTAAACAATATCATAACAATATTCTACTGACCTATCCCAATGTTTACATGGATATATGAAGAATCTTAAATCAGATTATGATATGGTCACCTGGATGGATTTTTTTAATGTCATTCTGGAAATTTTCAAAATTGTGTTATGTTTTCATTTTAATTATCCAGAGCTATCCTAAGGAGTATTGGACGGCCAGGTTAATGGATGTTCAGCGGAAGAATAAACATCTAACACAGTCATTGGGGGATGTACAAGACTACTCTGAGGCTTGGAGAATGATTCAGGTTCGGATGTAATAACACGCTCCTCAAACTTGGCCATTTTAGTTCAAGGGGAATCAACCCCTGGAATTATCATACTCATTGAATAATGAAACATCACCTTTAATAAAGAACAGAAACTTTTGAGCAAATTTTGACTACCCGTTCAAAAGTTACAGATTTTCAAAGTCACAGAGATATGATTATCCCTGCTGCTCATAGGCATCCATGCAATCGGCAACATCAACGGAATCTGTGATGCCATGTCAGACGACTCCTCATTCACTCTGTGTACAACATTTTACAACAAAATTTTGGTTTTCCGCATTAGTATAGCATTCCTTTATGTATTTCTGCATGTATTATGCATGTATTTTGAGAAGAATCTTGTTGAACCCTTACTCGAAATTTAACTTTAATCACTTTAAAAAAGTTCTATGAACAAAGTGAATGAGGAGTTGTCTGGCATCAGATTTGCTGATCTCATTGATCCCCAAAAGCGGCAGTGACCGTCAAATCTCTTTGAATTTGAAAATTCATAAATTTTTCAATATCTGATTTTGTCTGATTTTGCTCAAATTTTCTCAGTTTGTTCGTCTTATTTTTCTCCATTCATTGAGTTATCTAATGAGTCGACCTGGCAACCTAATTTGTCAATTAAAAAATACAGAATTTTACTAAAACCTGCTGTTTTGATAGCCAAATGCTATCTGTATGTTGAATCAATTGCAGGAAGATTGGATGAGAGTAAATTTATAATACAGTTTGTGAAATCATATAGTTGTACATTATTGCAGATTAATCAATTCTTACACTGTAAATGAGTAATTAGTGGCTGAATATGTCTTAATGACTCAATTGCAGTGTAGGAATTAATGTGCAATAATTTTAGGAGTAAATAAGCTCAGTATAAAGCCCCAGTCACATGGAAGCACCGACCAAACACAACCCTACACGACTCTTTGTCCAGGACTCAGTTGTATAAACAATAACATTGTGTTGAGTTGTGTCAAATCAGCGCTGTACGTGACTGGGGCCTAAATAGGAATCATTCAGTATTCGTAAGACTTCTGTAATTGTCTTTTGGAGGAGAATTGTACTTTAGGATTAAAAAAAGCTCAGTCCAAAGCCCCAGTCATATAGAAGCCCTGATTGAACATGACCCAAAAAACACTTTGCCAAGGACCCATTTGTATGTTATAAATAATGACAAAGAATCTTGTTGAGTTATGTTGAATCGGGCTCTATGTGACTGGGGCCTATTAGGAATCATTCAGTATTCGTGAGATTTCTGTAGCTGTCTTTTTGAAGGCGAATTTGATTTAAAATATATGTCATTTCTGTCATTATGCAGGCGTCTGGTTTGCTGCCAAGTGACCCTTTAATACCCTTCACCATCTTCCTCCCTGATAATGTTGCCATGAGAGCATTTAACTCATCTGCCAAGGTAAGCTGTTCATACTCTCTATTACACCATCTGCAAACACTTCATTACACCCTATGTAGATCCTACTCTACACCGACACTGCTCTACAATAAAGTAAAGTACAACATACTCATCGACAATGCACACTTAACTACTCTACACTGCATTCCTCTATACTACACTACAATGCACTACACTATATACTGAATATATGAATATATAAGCATTTAAGAAACGAGCAGAAGAATAAATTAACAAATGATCAAATGGACAAATGGGCAAATGAACAAACTGACTAATGAACAAATGAAAAAAAGGAATAAATGTATACTGTATGGAATGTTTTTTTCTGCTCAACAGAAGAACATTCCAACTTCAAATAATTTCCTTATTTTTGCTTTTTTTCCTTGTCTATTTCTAAGCCTGAGGACGACTTTGTGCGGGATCATTTGGTGGTAGGGAGCAATTTCTATCTCCACAACATGTCAGAGGGCGTGGATGCTACAGCCTTGTCAGGAGAAAGGCTTCATTTTCACACTTCAGTAGATGTGGTAAGGTGATTTTTAACCTCTTGCCATCATTATTTAAACAGAGATGTCGACTTCTTGGAATATACATGAGGATGATAGAGTGGGTAGGTCCTATTCAGGACCACTCACATTTGCAAGAAAGATAACTTGTTGTACCATGAAGCATTATTCTCATGAGGATGTCAATCAAAACCAAAATATGAATCACCAAACGGCTGAACCAAATGTTATTCTCAAAAAAGAAAGCACAATATTTTTTTCTCATGATGGAATATTTATATTCACTTCTTTAAATGACAGTACCGACCAAACAAAAAACAGACAGTGACGTATCCCTAGCAACCCCCAGAAACCCTGCCTCACGCGTTGCCATGACAAGGTGGCCCCATACATTCTTAGTAAATGTCTTCCCTGGGCTCAATGATTTAGATGCAACTTTTTTCCATTGTGGCTGCAAGCCTGAAGCAAGTAGTTGTATCTATGTCACTTTCGGAAGGGGTCGTCCCATTCACCCTCTCAGTTGTCTGTCATTAAAGGTAGAATACTTCTTTTGCAGCCTAAAATTGACTTTCCAAGATTGTTGTGTTATGTTGAAGAGTACTAAATGTTAGAACTTATCACCAATCAATTAAGCACAAAGATTGGTCATGATAGGCGCATTTATAGTTATTCCAATAATGATTCTTCTATTCGGGCCTCGAACTAATAGACCGTGCGTTTAAAATTCAAAACAGCCGTTAACCCCTCATTGACCAATAGCGCAAGAGTCTCTCTCAGTGCGTATTCCGCATGGTGTGGCAGTGTATTGAATTGCGCACTGTATGTGCTCTTATGTTTTTTGTGTGTGTGTGGTACCGGAATACGCTAGGAGTATCGCGATACCGTTGGTGTCAAGATGAATTATGATAGAATAGATTTTTATTTGAATTAAGTATTCTGGACTACATTCGACCAAAATACTTCATAGAGGTTATTCTTGTGGCATATCTGAGGTACACAACAAGTTGTAAGCATAACCGTAATGTGTGCAAATGTAGTTTTCTATCTTTAAACCATTCAGGACGGGAATTATTTTAGAGCCAAATCAATCACAATTTCTTCCTCAAATTGACAACATTAAACTGTTTAATTACCCTGTTAGAATGTTTTCAATCTAGTACAATGGCATCGAATTAAATCTTCATTGCCAGCAAGCATGTTAGAAAGTTCAAAGTTGCCAATTTACTTGAAAAATTGTGATTTGTAAATGCTAACTGTGTTGCCAATTTGAGTATCATATGGCAATTTTTATAATTATTTTCATAAAAAAATTCTCTGCGTCAAATGGTAATACATGTAGGTTACTTAATAATGATGGTCAGATTTTGTGTAGATTTTTTTCTATTGCTACTCATGTATCCTGTTTTTTTTAGAGCATTGAATCAAATGCTGTCAATCAAGTTATTGAATTCAACTATCCCTAGAAGGTTAATTGTTTACCAGACTTGGGGTGTTGTTCAAAATCAACTGCAACTTTGCAAATTCTAACATGCATTTTCATTTACGCACGTTATGTACATTTAACAAGATGTGCATGAAACAATTATTTTGGTTGGTACTTTCCGATCAACTGTAACTTGCAATGAATTGCAAGTTTTGAACAACACCCCCTTGCTTTAAAATTTCTTTTATTTCTCTTTCAAGGTATCAGAAGATGGGATTCCTATCGAAGCACCTGATATTCTTATCCTCCCTAATGGCATTGGTCATGGGGTTCCTGGGATTCTTTCTTCATCTCCGATGGAGGGAACGTGTGACGATGGAATGAACGGGGGATGCCATGAGAGAGCTGTGTGCATACAGAAGACTTCAACAATGGTAATAATAATATGCAGTTCTTATATAGCGCTAATTACCTCTGATAAAGGTCTCTAGGCGCTCTACAATTAAAGCCCAAGTATAGTTTTGGCAAAGATTAAGAAATGTGAATTTTTGGGATATTTACCATGACATGTAATTTTTATATACATTTTAAGACCATAGCATATTTTTCTACGAGCTAATTCTTTTGACAATTTGAATTTGACCGTTAAATCATATTTAGCGCCCTCTCTTGGTTATAACAATATTTTGCTTCTTATTGGGCATATACAAAGGTATTTCCAAGATTTGATTAAATCATGATAAAAAGGAATACACAAAGAATAAATTCTGAAATTTTCATCCAATTCTGTGCATGAGAAGTTGTTCTGTATCAAGAAAGAAAATATTGAATTAGCGTCGGGGGACACGACGCTGAAATATTTTGCACATTTTAGGTTATAACTTTTCCAAAACTTGTTCATTTTTCGCACAATCTTTTGTACAGCATGTTCATGATATCAT
>BQKZ01006328.1:18115-30693 GCA_036244855.1 Temnopleurus reevesii | reverse complement strand
TGATGGGATTCTGAAGACGGCAGACCGTAATGAAAGTGTTGATTGCGTTGAAGAGTGCCCCCAATAGGCCTCCCACGAAGCCCATGGCAATAAAGATGAGCAAATCAAATGCTGTCCACAAATTACACTTTCCTGATCCACACTGTAGAAACAATATCAAAATAAAACAATATCAAACAATATCTCACGATATAGTCAATATCCATCAGTTGATGTTCGGAAGGTGACTTCCGGTTTACAAAGCTAATGCACATGCTAATTCTATCATTGTTTCAAAATTGCAGATTGCTGATCCCTACTTCTGATGTGGATCCTTGCAGTTGGCAAAATTGGCAGAATCTGTGATGTCTAGTGGATAACTGCCCTTTCACTATGTGTATATAATTGTCAAAACTCAATTAATTTGAATTGTAGAATATGGGTTCATCAAAAAAATTTATGAAATACATGAAAAATTGATAAAGGCATGAATATACAGAGGCAAAATATCAACATCTTATTGACTTTTCGAAAAAGAAGAAAATAGTGGTATTTTCAATATAGGCGAGTTATCCGCCATGGCATCACAGATTCCGTCAGCGGTGATGACCCGATAGATCTCATTCATTAACAGGGATCTTGATATCATACAGCATTTCAATATTCATACCTTTTCAACGGATCGTCCGATTTAGTTCAAATTTGCAGAGTATAAATCTGCATTCTATACTTTTATCTGACCACTGACAGCATAATATCTCCAGGGGTTGGTTTTTTACCAATTAAAATAAATAATACAGTCAAACCTTGTTATAAAGAGCACTGATATAACGAGATCTCGTTATAACAAGGTAGTTTTCCAGGTCCCATCTCCTTGTATTTTATTGTATTTTGGCCCTGATATAACAAGGTTTCAATATAAAGAGATAATATCATTGGTCCCAAGGACCTCGTTATAACGAGGTTTGACTGTAGTATCGTTATTATCACCGTGAACAGTCCAAAGTCAATGAGACCTGGTTGGCTAAGTCCACCCCAATCTCCAAAGTTGATTCCAGACATCAGAAAGTTGAGAGCAAATGTTGCACACATAGCACAGAAAAACTTTTAAAAAAAGAAGAGGTAAAATGTTGATCATAATGATAGTAAGAAAAGCAATGATAATAATAATAATTACATTTATAAGGCGCTTTATACAGGTGTTTCAAAGCGCACAGGTGGTCTGTCTAATCATAATACCTGTAAAAAAATCAATACATAGTACATAATTAATAGAAAACAAAATACTTAATTATAAACTAACTTGGTGTGCACCTCCAAAAATGTACTACAAAATTAAATTATAACTGTTTGAATATGTGGGTCTGGAGAAGGGATTTAAATAATTCAACAGATTCAGCATTTTGGATGTGAGGTGGAAGATTATTCCACAGGGTAGGGGCAATGGAGGAGAAGGCACGGTCCCCATATCGGCTTTTTGTACGTGGACCGAGAGTGAGTTGTACGGAGGACGATGAGCGGAGGGGTCTTGTGGAAGTAGAAGAACGGAGGGAAACAAGATATTGGAGATATTTTGGGACAAGATTATGTGTAATTCTATGTGAAAGAAGGAGAATTTAGAAAATAATTTGTGAGTGGACTGGTAACCAGTGGAGTGAGTGGGGAACAGGGGTGATATGGTCATGTAAGCAAGTAAAGTATTTCCATGACAATCTTGAAATACATAGAGACGCCAAAAGGAGATATGATAAACTTTCCTGAAATGGCGAGAAAATTGCATGAAATTTGCCACTTGCCTACACTTTAGTACACAAGCCTCTCACCAGACATTTCCTAAAATCAGAGAGCAAAATTCTTACTAGCTGATGACCATTTTTTTTGTTGTTGGCAGCTTGAGGCATGAACTTTTCTTTTAGCTCATTGAGGGTACAAGTTGGTCATGCCCCCTGGTCTCCCAGTTTTATTCCACTTCAGCACATCAATGTCTGGAGAATTCCCTTTTAACAACTAGGTTACTTACTGTTCTCCAAGTCAAAGCTTGATTCCAGAATGACGATCCTTCTTCCAAACTAAAAAGAACACCTCCGATTGGGGACCCAAAGGCAGCTGAAAGAAAAATGTATAACTCGATTGACATACAGTCAAATCTGCCTAATGTAAGTATACTTTATGGCCATTCAATCAAATGTTAGATAAACACAAAAAACCGGCTAGCCCCCCCCCCCCACCATTTTTAAACAAAATCTTACTTTTTATTGAACAGGTATGCAGAATCAGGGGATGACAACAGCTGAAAACTTTTTACGTAGGTAAAAGTGCTTAAAATATCAGTATAATACTATAAAACATATTCCACATCACATGAACAAAAATCTATTACAGATTGACACTACATAATAAACTACCAAATAATGTTTTGAAAAGTGGAGGTGAGAAGGGGTTGCACTTTGTGTTAACATTTTCACACACTCCCATAGGCTTAAATGAAAAAAGTGGGAGACTGTCAACCCCCCCCCCCTTTCCGCAGTCCCTGCTGTATATATTTCATTTTGCAATGAGCTTCTTTGTAATGAAAGCTGTAGAGCTCTGGCCCAGTTTGTTGTTACAAAATTTTGTGCATTGAACACCTGAAGCTAAAATATATCATTGATACACTAAGAGTTTTTTAATTTTCAGGAAACAAAAAAATTAAAATAAATTGACTCACCCGCTACTCCGGCAGCTGCACCTCCCGATACAAAGTCTCTTTTATCTCTGAAGATTAAAATCATTTAAAACAAATTGTCAAACGAATACTACCTGTACATGTACTCTGATCTTCACGACATACCTTCAGTGCTTATCTGTTATCACTATAAATCTCAGGCCAATGGAAGTACAGTAGGATTACTAGACCATAAATATTGTTCTGAGTTTTATAGTGATAACAAAAAGGAAAGAATTTGGATTACAATACTGCACATGTTTGTTGAATCAAACCTAGCCTCCTCTCATTCTGCCATTAAAACATGTTGCCAACAATAGGAATCTCTATCTTAAAATCTTGGATTTGCCCAGGGCTGAAGTAGGGGTACACTGACAGCTCTGCAGAGTTTGAGTGTGAGCACAGCAGTCAGATTATACCTCATCTTCTGAGCTACAATGTTACAACCTTGTACAGAGAGGGATCTGGCAATGGAGAAGGACGTGGCTTTTGCTTGTGCTACTCGAGGTGATGGCACATTGATATTTAAGTAATATCAATTTACACAATGGGATGATTCGAAAAGGTTTGCAGTTGCACCATGTGGTGTAGGGTTATCTTGCAAGAAAGTCCTGAAAAAGACTGAGCAAAAGCTTGGAAAAGATAAAAACACAACGTTCCAAATAGATTTAACTAACTCGTCCTCAGGTGAAGAAATCACGAGTGGTGAGAGGACCACAGGTGAAGAGCACAAGAGTAGTCAATGAAGAGAAGTGGAAAGTGGCAAAGATAACCCTACACCACATGGTGCAATCGCAAACCTTTACTAGACCATGCAAGCTCTAGTTTTCTTCACAATAGGAAGAGTTGGAAGCTTGCATTACCTGTCAGTTCGAAAATAGGGGAAGTTAAAGTTGAGCTTGCGAAAAGTGATGCTCTGGAATTGTGGGATACCTGCTCCAACAATGGCACCACTGTGAATCATTGGTCCTTCCTTTCCAACAAATAAACCTGTAAAAAGAAAAACAATACAAACAATGTTGAAATTAATAGTTAACTTTGGGAGATGGAAAAGAAACAAAATCTGTTAAAAGTATGATGCACTAGTGTTGTAGGGAATGACGAAGCAGTTTGCTTTTATATATGCATTTGTGATGATAATTCCAAGTTTATTTGCAGAAGAACAGCGCATCCCTTATCAGATTTTCCAACCATTTAAATACATGAGGTCAAAATTAAAATGCGAGAGCAAACCTGACAACAATAACCATTCACTTGTGATTCAAGCCTTTAATTTATATGAGAATACATCTTGTGCATATTCCAGAGTGGTTGGCATCCTGCATTTTTGTAAGTTACTCTTGACAGATGTACTTTAATGAGCGTGTGTAACTGACGTTGGTGATGGGCTTTTTTTATTCATGAATTTTTAGTAAACCAATAATTGGGCATCATGACGGCAACTTCTCATTGTGAATTTCACACAACACCTTTGATTATACAGGAACATACAATGTACTGCTAATCCTTGTTTCAATACTTGTGCAAAATCACATGTACGTGAACTCAAAATGATAATGTTTAAGAAGTAATAATGACAAGTTAAAATAATGAGGGTTTTTTTCATTCATCAGAGTCACAGTCGACCAGAAATACATGTCATATTTTCTGTGCAGCAGCGCATTATTACATCAGAACTCTGATTAATCTGTGACGACGACTCCCAATCTGTGACGACCATTTATTGATTTTCCCGTTCCCTCACTGTTCTGTGATGAGCTATATTAAAGACGAACGAATGCTTTTAGTGTACATGCATCTGGAGCCAATTGAATAGAAATCTAAATAGATTTTGGAACGAATGAACGAGAGCAGTTAGCGTGGTGACATTTGTTAACATTCACTTCTGATTGACCGTGACTCTGACTCTGACAAATGAAATCGAAAACTCCATAATATCTCACCTCCTGCGACACTAAATAGGACTCCTACAGCCTTAGAGACCAGAGTCTTCAGTCGTACTACATGAGGCACCTTGACGCCGTTGAGATAACACTTGATCTCTGGTATTCCAGATCCACCAGCAATAGGCTACATCAGAAGAGAAAAATGTTGCTAATGATAATGGTAGTATGAACCAAAAGTTCATACCATTTTATGCCAACAGTTCAGGAATAACAAGTACATTTGTACAATCTATTTGAATTAAAGAGAATTACTGATACTGCTTTTTCAGTAAAAGGAGAGCTGTGGAGTAAAATAAGGTCAAATATATTTGAATTAAAGAGAATTACTGATACTGCTTATTCAGTAAAAGGAGAGCTGTGGAGTTAAAAGGAGTTGGTTGCTAGAAACTTGTGATTATTTGCAAGCTGTAGTTGATAAGCATGTACCAATCAAAGTTATTGTTTCATGCACTTCTTGTAAAGATGTGCGTAAATGAAAGTATGCAAATCAACTTGCAACTGATTTGCATTTGATTTGGAATTGATGGCAAGTTGGTAAGAACACCCCATATGTCTCACAGCATTCACTCAACATTTGGCATATGAAGCTGATCAATATCTCAAACTAAAGTTTATGAAATGAGGAACTAAAAAAAAAATTAAATGTGAGAATCTGATTTCTGTCTGAATTCTACGTGACAGGTCACACATCTTTATAGACTTGACTTGTTACCCAATGTGTTTATAAACCTACCTCTAATGCTACCAGTAGACTTGCTACAAGGACAAATGTTGTGTTGAATGCAAGGAGGATCATGAGAGGAACGCCCAGGCAGCTGAATTTGGAGCAATCATTCAAATCTAACGATTCACCAGTCAAGGAAAAAGACATCTACCAGATTAAAATCCATTCTAATTCAAGACTTGACCAGGAACTGAATTAAAAAATTTACAGAGAAGTTATAAATAACTCTCCTAGAGGCTCTAAAGGAGAATTTCTGGAGAGCTAAAATTTGTCTTTATGTATAAAGATTAGGGTTACAAGGGGCTCTATAAATCACTCTTCCCCAAGAAATGCATTCAAGGGGAGCTATAGGAGAGCAATCGCTCTCCGTCCCCTTACAGATTATTTCTTGCTTGACAGGCTACTAAAATCGAGCTTGGAGCATTCAGGCACCTAGGGTTATACATTTGGATAACTGGGGGGGGGGTGTCTCAGTCTACTTGAAAGTTTGCACCCCTCCCACCCCTCCCTGAGGAAGGGACAAGCAAAAAGAAAGAGAAAAGGAAAAAGGAGAACGGTCATCAGCTCAAATTTTGAACCCCTTCCAGCGATTCTGGCACCCCTAGCTCTTTTCCAATGCTCTATCTGCTTGCATTGCATATTATTAACACAAGAAACCTCTTAATCAGGAGATTTTTGCGCTATTGAAAATGGAGACCTCTTCTGTTTAATAAATACTAAGACATTGAGTAGGATTTTGTTCCATGTTTGAGAAGCTTACAAAAGCAGGAAATGATTTTTTTTATTTGAGGAAATTTTGGGATTATACAGCTCTTGAATGCTATCTTAATTAGGGCTGCATTTTTACTGTTGACAAGACTAGATTAAATCAAATTCATTCTTATAGATCAATTTCCATCAAAGGAGTGGTTCAACAGAAGAAAAAGGAAAAATTCAAACTCAATCATAAAACCTGGGCAGAGTTTCACCAAGATAATAAAGAGCTAAAGAACGATTTCTATCAGTCCTTGCACTGAATACATGTAATATTAGCAATTATTAAGCACTAGAACGGATACCAATCACATTCTTAAATCCTTTCTTGATGTCTTTCTTATCTTGATAAAACACCCCCTGAAAGATTGTGTGGAACCGGACTCAAAGCAGGTGATCTCTTGTAGAAAGTGTAAAATATATTTTGATCAATGGATACAATTATCGACTGTTCCCAGCTTCCAGTCACTCAGCAATCTGACAAAGTAGTTGATGAACACAGCCACCTGGAGATAGAAATATTACAAAAATGGGGACAAAATGGAAAGAAAATAGCAACGAGCGCAAAACAATTTCCTAGATGCTTCAATTAAAGATAGGATGCATCTTTTGCAGGCTGAAATTTGACATTCCAAGAATTGGTGTTGTGATGAAGAGTATAAATCATTTTAATTTACCACCAATCTCTTAAAATAGATATTCATTGGGTAAATGGAAATATGAGAAATTTTATATCTATGGAGAGCTACATGTAAGAGGCTATGTAACAAAACTGGATAAATCTAGAATGCCCTGTTACCTAAAAAGAATATTCAATCTTGTATAAATTCTATCTATCATTACGTCACCCAGCGGAATTAATCACAATATTTCAAACACATTGGATTCACATAGAACCTTATCGCTAGGGCGCTCCGGTGGTCTAGTGGTTATGACACTGGTCTAGCAATCCAGAGGTCGTGGGTTCGAGTCCCACCCGGTACAGCCTATGATTTTTTTTCATAGCCTCCGGGTAGCTTAACACAGCAGTATTGCGTGTGCACCCCTTTGTGGGCCGTTGGCGACAATCTTGAATAAATTCTATCTATCATTACGTCACCCAGCGGAATTAATCACAATATTTAAGAATAATCGAGTTTAAAATAAATGCCCCTAAATGCTATATTTGCCACAAAAATTACACATACTATAATGACGTCACCAAATATGCTCGCACGTATTATGCATGCAGCTTTTTTTAGAGAAATCACACCCATAACGGAACCAGCATGTAAATGTGCTTTAACTGGTCAATTACACATTTGGTGATGTCAGATTTCTGCCCTTTCCAGTTTTGCTTACCAGTCCTGTCAGGATACCAATAGCTGCAGTCATGATCCAGCGGTACACTTCCAGATGTCGGCTGGCCCACGACGTCTTCGCTTCCAACATCTCGGTGTGGATTTGGCTGTAGCAGGTGTCATAGTCAAGACTCTAAAATGTTCAGATAAACAAATTATGATTTTACAATCAGGGTAAATTTTTGCACAGGGTTAAATATTTCTGAAAATAGCCAAGATGAAACTACCATGGACGTTATCAAAATAATGTGATCATTGCAATGATACAGTCAGTGGATATAACATTTTTGCAAGGTTTTTTTTTATATTTCTTAAGATACCCCTGCATCAATCTGTCTTCCATGCTATCAAATTTTTTAAAAAGCAAAGAAAGTTGCAAGAAAATGCAAGTTGCAGTTGATTGGCACAAATGGCACATACCATTAAAAGTTAAAAATAAGATTATTTCATGCTCTTCTTGTCAAGATTGAAGACAAAGCTCGAATGAAAATGAGTCAATTAATATCTGTACCTCTATTTAATATTAAGAAAAGCATACAATGTTCTATTGACAGCTCTGAAATTTAATTTGTCCCTTTATCAATTTTGACCCCATTGTCAATTTATAATTCTGAAAAGACTTAAAAAATGACAACATCTTAATAGATTCTTTCAAGTTTCTTTATGATCACTTCTCATCTACTTTTACAGAAGTTTTAGAAATATAATTGTTTTTCTTGGGGGTACGTCTTGCATTATCTACAAACTAAAAATTGGGCAAAACTTTCTTACATCATAGTCTTTCCTTGGAAGCTGAAGCTGACGTCGTCCATTTTGGCTGGACACCATCGACTCCTAGAATGATAAAATAGATGGATAAACAGTAATTTTGTGGGATCACATCAAGTCAGCAAAAAACATTTTTTTCAAATCTCACTTTATCAAGACAAATCCGGAAATTACGTAAACGAAAGACAGCAGTTTGGTATGTTCCAACTGTAAGCAGTAGGGACAAAGGCTTGGAGCAAAGTAAACAACCTCCATTCAATCATTAAGAATAGTTAGATGGACACAAGAGAAATTTTTACCCTTCTCATTTCTGAAGAAAATGTTGAACAAGAGTCACACCTAAGACTTTATTTGGTGATCATGCAGCTATAGAGTTTATGTTTGATTGGAGTTGTTTACTTTGTCCCAGTCATTTGTCACTTCTGCTCAGTGTCTTGAACTAAATTGCCAAATAAATTTTCAAACAATAGAGGAATGGAAGAACACAAAAAAATATGTACTCTCTTGCCCTTTTCATTTTTCAAAGGCCTTATTATTTCTGCCCCCATTCATCTAATACCTTTCTTTCTTACCCTTCCATTCCATTTTTTCCTTGTACAAGTCAGAACTCTTTGGCTACTTTTTATCAACGGCTCAATTCAATTCAATTCGTATTTATTCCATTCAATTGCATGCACAAGGTAAATAATAAGTAAAATCAAATGAGGAGACAGCTAAGCAGAGCAAGGCCTAATGTGAAACTGCCACCAAATATACATAGAATATTATCCAAGTATTGTAACGTAAAAAGTAGGCTCAGAAGAATAGAAGGTAGGTTAAGAATTCTGACTTTCACTTTACTTCATATTGTGCATTTTATATACCGAACATCATTCCCAACATTTTAGCTTAAGAATTTGATGTGGTCCTATAGAACATATTCTAGCTTGATGACATAGCATTGCATATCAACAATAAATGTAGCTTCTCTCCCCCCATTCATACAATTTCCAACATTCTTGAACATTCAAAGCGTGTATATTTGTGGATATTTAGTGTATACATCTCACATTAAAGAGAAAGTTCATCTTTATCTTCAAAACATCTTTATCTCCATCTTTAAATCATCTTCAGCTTCATCTAATAAATAATCTTCATCTCTATCTCCATCTCCATCTAGGCCTATATCTATATCTCCAAAACATCACCACCTTCATCTCCATCTGTATCCTCATCTTAAAGACATCTCCACTTCCATAAAAAAAAACATTTCTTCCTCCTTCTTCTCTTCCTTCTTTTGTCTCTTTCTTTGTTCCACCCCATCATTCTATTTCTTCACCTCATCCCCATCTTCTTTCTTTCTTTTTCCCTTATCTAATCTTCTCTTCCTCTTTTTATTCACACATTATCTGGTTATCATAAGTCATAGTGCTAGACAGTAGAATCAATTGATTCAGAGCTGGGGGGGGGGGGGCTAATAACATTTGGGGTTCTACAGAATTGTGGCGCCAATGCAATGGCAATGGAGCAAATAAAAAGATAAGAATTTATTGGTCGATAAATGCATGCTAAGTATGCCAAGCCTCCAAAGCTGGCATGTTCAAATGTGTCTTTCCATAGCTAAATGCTCTAAATTAAAGTTGGCTGCCTTAAAGTTCTCACATCATTCTCACATTATTCTCAAACCAACTCGTAGTCGTATGATGGGGTCACACTAATTCGTATAGTTTTTCTAGAGCATTTTTAGATCGTGGTACTTAGCAAAATATATCTCTTAAAATACAAAATTATTTTCTAAAATCTTGGCACGAAATGCAACTACATATTTTATGCTTCAAATATTTCCAAAAATAAAATTAATTCACGTAAGAATCACGGAGATATCGCGATATCAAAATTCGATTGACGAAACGATCGCATCGCTCCAAGCTGGAAAATGGCTAAAATTGTCAACAAACTGTGTCATATTAATCCGTACACCCCGTTTTGAACAAGATTTGCCATAAAATTGCCTCTATCTAAGTAGTTCGATTATATCCAACTTTCAACCAGGATTCATGAATATTAACGTTTTAAATCTAGTATTTTACATTTTATGTTAGTCAGCTATCCTGTCGAAAGTTGGATATGCGTAGATACAGTTACAGTGCCGCGTTCACGTCCTGGGTGTACTTAGTTCGATTATATCCAACTTTCAACCAGGATTCATGAATATTAACGTTTTAAATCTAGTATTTTACATTTTATGTTAGTCAGCTATCTGTATAGAGGGCACGTAAGATAAAAATACAATGTAAATATAAATGTAAATGTCAGTTTGATAAAAGAGAATGATAACATAAAGTGTAAAATGTCAAATGAAGCCCGAATAGGAAGCTAGATGGCATCGAGCTACTATCTAAGATGCAAAATTTACAGTAGTTTGACCACAAAATATCAAGGAATCGAATGGTCTATGTCTGCTTACTTACAAATTTGATGATTTCTGTCCCAAAATTGGAAGGATTCCGATCAGTGTCGCGAGACCCGTGTTTTTCTGCAAATGCAAGCAAATTTGCCGATCTTTTGGCAATATTTTCCTTGTTTTTGCCAAAAACAAGGAAAATATTGCCAAAAGATCGGCAAATTTGCTTCCTTTTGATAAGAAAATTACCAGTTTAGGCAAATAAACAATGCTATTTACGATGGTGATGTCAGATTTGTAATATTTCATCGATTTTGTAGAAATTCATGTGATGTACGAATCAATATGATGTGCGAATTAATGTGACACTCAGCACCATACTCGCAATCGCGCCAGCCCCATTGCCTCCCCAAGCACCACACCAACGTCGCGCCGGCTGGAATCGGCGATCTCCTTCGCCAGGCGCTGAAGAAAATCTGAGCGGACTGAGCCAGGTACAATTTTCCGAGGTAACTTCCTACAAAATGAGTAAAACAACTCACCAATTCCTCATCTCTGTTTGATCCTGATGTTCGGCAACATCTCAAGCACGACGTTAGACAACAATTATGGCCCCTACTAGACGACATTTCATGGCAGTTTCAGGAAGCTCGCATCACATTTTTTGTTGATCAACTACTTGATCACCTGTTTGTTTTTCGCTGGTACCACGCACCTGTTGCATCGATTTGATTCTTCGCGCAATTTACGCGTGAGCGAAATGTGGGCGGACACTTTATGTCGTCTGCTACAATTCAATTTTGCGTATTCAAGATAAATCATAGTTTAAATTTAAAAAAAAAAGACAAATGAAGACTATTAGAATACACGTTGTGACTAGTCCTCCCACGCCATATGTTGATGGAACAGACGACCCCCCCCCCCCCGAAACACACACACACTCACACACACACACACATAGTCAGAGAAAATAGAGAATATAAATAGATAGATAAACAAATGAATGAATGAAAAATATAGAGAGAAAGATGAAAAGATAGATAGATCATGAATAAATTAGAAAAAAATAATAAGTACATACGTATACATACATAGATAAATAAATGAATAAAATGATAATAAAAAAAAACACTGACCGGACACAAATACAAAATAAAAAAAAACATTTGAATAAAACCCAAAGACTTGTTGGACGGCCGAGTTATAGAAAGCGCATAAGTATAAAGTATTTTCCCCGGAAAATGCATGAAAGCATTAATCTGCGTAATAGATAATAATCGCAGCCCCTTCATTTTCAACTCCTCACTTTTATAAGACGTTCCCGGGTATAGTCATTCAAATTTTCCTCAATTTTGTTTTTTATGCGGTCATGAAGAGGTGTGTATTCTGTCCATTATATGGTTAAAAAAAACCTTGTAATTCCTTGATGGTTTTTATACCTTACTACACAGAGTAACTTGAATATATTTTCTATCGATTATTCAAAGAAAATATTGAAACAGAACAAATTCTATTTATCAAAAACCACAACCTAAGAAAAAAAAATATGCCAACTATCTGTTTACTGAAACTAAAAGACACCGACGCCCCTTAAAAAATCCCCCAAATGTACGATTTTGTAATGAGTGCAAAATGGGAAAGGCCCGGTGACGATATCCATCTAATTTTAGAATGGTTATATGTTGTATATGTTGTTTCATCAATTGTAATCAAACCATTGCTAAATTTTTTACTTAAATGTATATGTTTACTTAAATGTATAATAAATGCTTAGCATAATTTATGAACAGAATAACATGAACGTAATGTTTACTGCTTATGTCGTTTATGAAGTTTAACTAATAAAAGTTCTAATGTATTCATCTCTGTGTGGAATTTTGAAGGTCGGCTATCAAAATGTACAATTTCAAAATCTACTTGAGATATGGCGTTTTAAAATTGACAGAACCATCAGGGATGGGCATGGACACCCCCCCCCCCC
>BQKZ01006328.1:0-17768 GCA_036244855.1 Temnopleurus reevesii | reverse complement strand
CCCCCCCCCCCCCCCCCCCAGAAAAAAATTCTCCTTTTTCTATCTTTCTCTTAATTTCTCTTTCCCCCTCTCTTCACTCTCTTTTTTTTCTCTCTCTCTCTTTCTCTTCTCTCTGTTTCTTTCTTTTTATTTCTCTTTTCCTCTCTCTCTCCCTCTCTCCCCCCCTCTCTCTCCCCTCCCTCTCTCTCTCTTTATTTCTCTCTCCCCAGCGTTTTTCTCTCTCTGTCTGTCGATCTCTCTCTCCCTCTCTCTCTCTCTCTCTCTCTCCCTCTCTCTCTATCCCTCTCTCTCCGTCTCCCTTTCTCTCTCTCTCCTTTTCTATCTTTCTTTCTTCCCTCCCTCCCATGCCTCCCTTTTTCTAATTCACTTAATACAGGCTCAAGGCCTATATTTACTTATACTCATGAAAAGACATTAAAATTCGATCATTGGAATAATTTAAAAAGGTAACATGGCTAAAATACTGAAGGTCTTAGATTTTAGGTTAAACAATTAGCAATGGACTACCATATTGCTATTTGAGCACTCCATTCTTCAAAGCTTATTAACTTTTCATGACATCTGTTTAATGAAATAGAAATAATACCATTAAAGTTTCAAGGATAACCCATTAATATAATGACGCCAAATAATCCCAATCAACTGTACTATTTCATTATAGAGCATAAAGCTTCTCGCGAAATATTCAATTCAATTCAAGTTTATTTCTATTTTAGACATATATGCAACGTAGCAAATCTAGTTATAATACAATACAAGATACAAATATACTACATCATTTACAGTATCTTATCAAGATTCGCATAATAAATGATAAGATAATACATAAACAAAATTGTAGAAGTCATATAAATTCTATCGACCTATGTACATCAGTAAAATGATAAACGTATTTTGTTTAATGAAAATTGCTTTCTCTAGTTTTTTTTGAAATTCCAATTTCTTTTGAAATGAAGGATGTGATAACAAAATTATTTTGTATTTTGAGAAAAATATATATTTTGCATACAAAATGTAAAAATTAAATGAAGAGAAATTGTCACTTGGAATGCCAAACACGAAATGAATAAAGGACAAGCTTATTTCTTATTTTTAGGACGATATTTTCACAAACCATCGAGAAACTTTTTAAAAGATGGCTTGGATAAACGTTGAAAGTTAAGCCCTCATTTAGTAAGGTCTACCCATTGAGACAATAAGAATTATACAAAAAAAAAAACACGTGGGTCATCCAGAAAAAGAGCAATATGAATGAAATGAGACTATGCGGGACACTTTTGTCCAACTGTCATTTTGAAGTGGAAATGGACACTGCTTGGCACCTGTCGTGTTTTTTATTCTAAATATTTGACCTTAATTTAATTTCAAGAATCTTGAGCTCCTGGCAAGAAGGGTTCCTTCATTTGTTTTTTCGTCGTTTTATGAAAGCACGACAATCCAAGGAGTTTGTTTTCCTTTAAAGAATCCATTCAAAGCTTGGATACTGCCCTCTCCTTTGTTTCAAATGTTAATAGCCTTCGGGAAATATGCCACAGAAGCTGCACAAATCGTTCTACGGAACAAATCAAACAGAACTGCGATGTATTTCTGGCATATTCTTCTGGCTTCCGGTTTAGTAACGATGTACACCAGAGGTTGAACCCAGGTGTTGCTTATGGACATCAGATCTAGCGCTGCAACGGTGCTAGGTTCGGTTGGAACGATGAAGTTAATGACTAGAGGTGTCCAGACCATACTGAACGACCCTGTCAGGAGTAAGATGGTTCCGAAGCCTTTGAAAAGAAGAAAGTGGCGTCTTCTCCGACGTCGAACTGGTCGACGGCCGTTCCCGTGCTCGATTGCCAGGCGAAGCTCCGTTCGTGGTCGACCGCTGTCCAAACCGTCCTTGATTCCGTCGACGTCGGTGCGATTGACGATGCGCGGAATGTCCACGTTACCGACCGCGTTTGCTTTTTGGCGCGCGATCAGCAGTAACCGGATGTAAATGGTGGTTGTCAAAGCCATTGTGACGCAAATCGGGACGACGAGAACGAACGTATGGAACAGAGATGCCCACTCGAGTTGGGCGCTGGTGTCTTTAGCCATACAACGATCTGCGAGGACACGTACCATGGGTGAGTTTGGGATCGGGAGATAGATGCCGCATATGAGTGCAACTGTAAGGAGAGTACATGTGACGGAGGTGACGAAACGTCTTCTCGTTACGATCATGTGGTAACGTAACGGACGAGTGACGAGAAGATACAGATTTAAGCTGATTCCGCAGAGGCTAACCATTATAGAGCATATCGAAACCTGATAGACATACGGAAAAATCATACTTATGATTATGCAATCCTTTGAGGTGTTGTCCGGTGAAAACCAAAGATAATCCCACCAACTCCAACATATTCCTAGGATCACATCAGACACGGCAAGGATTTGGAAAAGCACTCGCATGTAATCCTGGAGCTCTTTCTGCTGGCGGATGATGACCAGCACGAGTACATTCAACGTCACCGCCAGAAAACAGATAAATATATATAAATTCAGGCTAATGAAATGTGTCTTTATATCTATTGCTTCTGATTGTGACGATTTCATTGTGTCTGTAGCTGCCATTTTATAGAAAACAATTAGATGACAAGTACTTTTCCTTTCAGTAACACTGTAATCCTATATCTACGCTTCAGATATGACGCGAGCCACTTGACTCGGGAAGAAATCCAATCCACAATGTTCTTTCAGGTGATATTGCCAGGTTTGTAATAGTGACGTCACTCCACAGAAGGTCTTATACCGTGTTCCCACGTTGGCCCTTTTCATTCCAATACTGTACAGTTGTTCCGGTGTTTTTTTAAGGTAGGGACAGCAGATTGGTGCGTTTAAGATGCGGTTTGAGGCAATTATGTGCAAAGATTAGGACCCTTGTCTGAGCAGAAAATTACACTGAATACGGCACACAAAACACACATACATACACTCATCACACACAACACTCACACACACACACACACACACACACACACACACATACATCAATAAACGTACTCATGATGATGCATGATGATGATTATGATGTTGGTGATAATGATGATGATGATGATGATGATGATGACGATGATAATGGCGACGGTGATGACGATGATGGTGATGATGATGTTTATGATATCGATCAAAACCATCATTATTATCATTATGATGATTATTATTATCATTATCATTATTATCATTATTATTATTATCATTATCATTAGGCCTATCATTATNATTATCATTATCATTATCATTATCATTATCATTATCATTATCATTATTATTATTATTATTATTATTATTATCATTTTTATCATTATTATTATCATCATCATCATCTTTATTATCATCATCATTATTTTTATCATCAATATTATTATCATCATTATTATTATCATGATGATTGTATGATAATGATGATCGATGTTTCATCACCTAATGCATTCTGCGCATAATCAAAGTAAATACTATATATCTGCATTGGAAAAGATAATTTTAATATTTGAGAAATCTTCGGTACGCATTTCAACTCGAAAAATACATGTAGTTCCAATGTGAAAACACGAATGTCAACCCGCATTAACTTAGTCAACAAAGTGATGAACTGCGGTGAAGATAGCGGATCAACTTTGTGCATCTATTTTCTCTTTCAGTAATTGACAGATATGAGAACGCAGCCAATATGAGAAGATTACTCAAACAACTCTTTATTAGCGATGAATCGCGGTGAAAACATGATAAAAGCTATCAATCGATGAATATGCCAAGTGGTGACAACAACATTCGTAAAGCATATTCCCCCATTTACTGTATTCATGCAGTATAAAAGGCGATCCAAAAGAGATGATTTCTTTTCATTTCATGGTCATGACTGACAAGATTAAAAAGAATATTTATGTCATCTCAGTTATACTACAGCTGAAGGGCTAAAAAGGATAATACATGTTTACAAAATAAAGAGAGATGGGGAAAAAGCACTTTAGTGGCGTACACATGATTTAACAAACTCGGGAAGGGGGGGGGGGGGCTTCTCTTGGAGTAACTGCTGGAAATGATACTCGTGAAGAGTAGACCTTTAGTCTTAGACTCAAGAAGTAGAAGAAGTAGAAAAAGAAGTAGAATAGGAATAGGAATAACAATAAAGAATAACAATTTATTCATTTATGCATTTTATGAATTTAGTAAAGGTTATATGATAGACCTCTTTGTTTTTAAAGGAATTTTTCATGTATATGTTTTGACTGAATAGATAGCTATTTTAATTGCGGAGTTTTGTAATTGTATTATGTTCATGTACTTTTATCAATTATGCAGGACCCCTCGTGATACCAACATCTTGTTGTGCAGGGCATCCTGCTAAAATATGGATCAATAAATGAAAATAGATAAATAAATAGATAGTTATTCAAGTTTCCTTTAAAAGTCAGGGTGGTATCATTCAAGCCACATGGTCAGCTTTGCAACAGAACCCTGTCGAAGCATCGAATACAAATACTTAACATAACACAGAAAAATATACTGAATTAAAAATTGAATAGGAGAATACTATTGCACTTAAAGAATGTAAAAATAATAATACAATCATAAGTACATACATTAGATTAATTAAATAAATAGTTTATATGAGAATAAGAATATAAATAGTTCACATAAGAGTAAGAATAATAATATGCAGTTCGAGGGGCGTCAAATTTGAGGTAAAGACACTTTCTCTTTTTTCCGTTGTTGACAGCACCTCCGTCTAAAAATCCTGAAAATTCTGGGTGTGTGCATGCGTTTAGACAAAATTCGGGATCCGATATCATCCTTCACCCGCAGAAACCAACATTTGTTATGATGCAATTACTCGTGATATTTGGAAGGTCGAAATTGTTATTATTCACTTTTTTGCGTTGACGAGGACAAGATGCCGGGTCATATGATACTTAGAATGTTGAAAAAAAAATGATGCAACTGCTTTTTTAAAAGATCCATTTCGCTATTAATTTTTCGGATGACGTCATAGAAACTAAAATAAATCATATCGCAATGAAATACAATAACTAATAAAATACAATAACAAACTAAATCGAGTATCTCTTTTAACAGTCCAATGATAAATGTTTGTTTGCTATTGTTGTGATAGTTTGTTTGTTTGTTTGTTTGTTTTACAGAATATACGGTATATTTCTCATGTATCGAAATATAACTAGCGTTTCTAAATACAAAAACCAATACAAGTACTAAAAGGTTTCAATTTGTAACGTTTCTTCCATCAGTGGATTATTTTTTTCTCATTCTTAATTTCTTGAGTATGATTTAAAGCCTGTTGAGAGGAGAATCAAGTTAACGAGTGTGATATAATTTCGTGTGATATAAAATTATTTCCGAATAGTGAGCAAACAGGTTCCAAGAATTAAGTATTACAGAATCTAAGAAGCACATGATAATTGTAATATCTAAATTTAAACATTCCGATGACCTCCCATGGAAATTTTTATGAATGAAGCAGAACTCACAGTTATTGCAAATTTAATTGATTCCACATGACCCATACCTTAACCTTACGCTTAATCTTTCTGAACGAACGAACACAAATGAAAGTAATATATGCCAACTTTCCAAAAAGGGACTTTTCGTTTTCTGCGGACGAGGAACTGTTAAGCTTCGTCTGTTTGACGTTCTCACACAGTAACCTTTAACTGTATTGTTTTGCAACAAGATACTGCGTTAAGGCCCATTCACACAGGAGGGACAAAACGCGGCTACATGTCGCGGCGTTTTGTCGCTCCTGTGTGAACGGGCCTTTATAAGATAACGTTGGAAGCACAAATAAGTAAGCCCTGCCTCAGCATGAGCAGCGGACAGACAAAATAAGACACAATTCAAAACGAACTAACAGAAATTATAAATCGCAGATAAACGGAAGTACTCGTCACATTCGATAACGCGCATGCGCAAAATCTTTCAACTCCTCACTATCGTCGTTTCACACAGTGGTCTGGTAATTCGAAAACTGCCTTACCCGGATCTTAATCGGAAGTCCCGGTCGAAATGGAAAAAAAAATAGTCAGGTGACACTTCCCATAGATGTCCGTGACGTCAGAGTTCAAAAGGACTGTGAACTCACTTAGAAATTGAGAATGATATAAATGAAAGTGAGATATGATACTTTTATCAGAAATTGTTTGATATCCCTTCGTGATAATTATAATCAATCATCTTTGAAGACCTCAGGTTGTGAGATCTGAATAACTTTCAACTATTGCTGCATATTTTAATCTCGATAAATCAAGATTATGGATTGTAAGTATCTAGTTCTTTTGGGTGATATAGGCCTTTCTCTTCATGATTTCTGTATGGAATATTTTTGTCACTGATATTACACAAAAAAGGCTTTTTTACACAAAGTTAGGATTTATATAACATTTGGATCAATCTCGCAATATGTATATGTAGTTAAATGAGATTAATGATACATTTTCATGAAAAAGGGAATGTTTTCATTCATTTCAACAGTTATTCTAGCTAGAGTTTAAGTGTACCGGCCTACTTCGAGACATGTTCTTATCTAAAAAAAATTATAATCGTCATTATACTATTATTAAAACGATATAAACTATTTCCGTAAAATAAAGTGGGTCAGATCCGTACGCCTATAGTGCGGACACAACAATCACAAGCTGGGCCCGATTTGAATAGCATTACAAAGGACCATAGAATTGGCGTTAGACTTAATTTTACAGAAATACTTTATATCACGTTTATCTCAATGTATACAGTGTTGTTCTTTTGAGACATATTAAAGTTCGAATAATACAGTTGCACCCCTAATTGTCCATATGACGTAATAATAATTGTATTTCGCTGCAGCCACAGAAATCAACATCCCTGACACCCAGGGGCTCCTTACTGAAGCAGACAAGCAACCAACCGAGGGATACAACTCAATACAGTCTCCTGGCCACCTACCACACGAGAGTGACGTAACATCTGGCCATACGCTACAACAGAATCACCAATCTTCGTGTCAGCAGCAGAATGGCGCAGCTCATTACAGTGTCTTGCCCCCACCCTATTCACAATCAACCAATCAGAACGTAAAGTCAACCCAGTCAGATGCTACAGTTGTTCGCGTAAGTGTCATTTGATATTAATGTAAGAACATATACTATTTTCGAAAACTAAAGTCGGTCGAAGGAGAATAGATCCGTTCGCCGTGAATAGAACTGTGTGGACACAACAATGACAAGCCGGTTACGATTTGAATAGCATCACAAAGAAACATTGAAATGGTGTTCGACTTCATTTTTGGAAAATAGTTTATATCGTTTCACAAAATCAACTGTGTTAAGGCGGACTCACACCTTTGCGTTTTTAGCTTGCGTCGGCCTAGCGTTTCCTTTTTAATGAAACCGCTGCATGTATGCACAAAGAGGCAGGTGATACGGTGGACTGACGTTCGGCGTATTCTCCTTATAAGCGTAAGCCGAACGTCAGTCCACCGTCTGGTCAGCGTATACCGTGCGCACGGGGATTCTTTTTCATATAAGGAAACGCTGGGCCGACGCAGGCTAAAACACAAAGGTATGACTATGAGTCGGCCTTTATAAGATGTCAATTTACTTTTACAAGACTAACTTTGTTGAGATTCAATATCCCTTTTAGTTAAGTTAAGTGTAGAGATGTGCGAGACTCATGACTACATAATAGTTCTTTTTATTACTTTTATCAGAGGTTTATGTTGTTGTTCGAACAAAAATATGATTTCACAAAATTATAACTTACAAAGCAGATTAAAGTGTAAAAAGCGAAACTATTTGTAATTTGTGCAAAGCAGACAGGTGTATTTTTTAAGATAGTGTCCAAAATATATATGTTACGATTATCACCAGTTGCCTGCTCTAACTTCAATAGAAAAAAGAGAACTGATTTTGCTTCAAAATTGATTGTAAATGGAAAGAAAATTTCCATTCCATTCAATTTTCTCGGATATCCCGTATTGTTGACCAGTAAAAAGCATGCACAAATCCCATCGCTAAGAAACTTAACAGTATAATACTAATAATTATAGATGCAATTTATATAGCGCACGTATCCACTCTGCTGAGCGCTCAAGGCGCTTTACATTATTATTACCCTGGCTTTATTTTATAACATGTATACATGCCGACTCACATCTTTGCGTTTTAGCCTGCGTCTGCCCAGCATTTTTGAAAATTAGACACGCACCCTAGACGCACAAAGACGCAGGTCATACGGTAAGCTGACTTTCGGCGTACGCTCCTTGAGCGCAAGCCGAACGTCAGTCCACTATCCGATCAGCGTATATACTGTGCTCTTGAGGAGCGTTTTCATTTTTTTAAAAGACAGGTTATGATATTCTACGATTTATTTTCTTCTTTATGTTTTGCTCTTTTATAAATTTAGACTGCCCCAAGGAGAGGAATCAGACGTTCGGCTACACCACCTCCACCGCAGATCAAAGACCACTCCAGTCTCGCTATCATGGTTACATTATGTTGCTGCGTGCCCATTGGTATAGTGGCTTACATCTTTGCAAGTCAGGTAAGTGTTTCTGCCCGAAACCATTAGGTGGATCCGGGGGGAGGCAATTGCAGGAATTGGTCTTCGCTATATTCTTCTTGCTAAAATGTCTTAACTTCTTGTGCCACCCTCTGAAAACAGACACAAACGTGTATGGCTATGGCACAAGAAGTTAAGACGTCTTATCGCAATTTGTGTGCATGTGAATATTTTACTTGAAGGTGTCCAAATCCTTTATCCTTTATGCACACCGTAGATATTAATACAGTGTATAACTTAGTGAAACTCAACCCTAAATCAAGACAGAATCAAAAGTGCGCCATCTCTACCCTGAAAAATGCACCGTAATTTCACATGTATTTATAGGGGGACCAACATTATCATGTGATCATTAAATGAAGAATGATCCGATTGACAAACTGAGCAAATTTGAGCAGAATCGGAGAATTCGTTCATAGGTTATGAATTTTCAGATTTGCAGAGATTTGACGATCACTGCCACTCATGGGAATCCGTGCGATCTGCAACATCGACGGAATCTTTGACGTCATGTCGGACAAGTCCTCATTCACTTTGTACATATAATTTTTTTTTTTCAAATGGATTAAATGTAAAATTCAGAGTAAAAGTTGCAAAATGATTATTTTAAAAAATACATGGCAAAATTGATAAGGAAATGCTATACCCCAACTGAAAATGAGCATTTTGTTGGCTTTTCCGGAAAAAAGAAGAAGAAGAAGAAGCAAATCCGAATTTTTGCCTACAGAGTGAAAGTCTTTAGAGATGTTGTCCGACATGACGTCATCGATTCCGTCCAAATTGCCGATCGCACGTATCCCCATCAGTGGTAGGGATCGTCATATCTCTGTGACTTTGAACATTAAACTTTTGAACGGGTTGTCCGATTTTGCTTAAATTTTCATGGTTTCTTCATCTGAATTTTCTTTATTCAATAGTGAGAGTATGGTTTTTCCATGGGTCGGTTCCTCTTTAATGTTAAATCTTCTTGAACTTTTTTTTGATTTGTCCAACAATTTATGAAGTACTTTTTAAGTTTGATTCTGACAATTTCTCCTCACTCTCACATACAGGCGAAAGACAAGCAGCAAGCGAGAGACTACGAAGGTGCCCGCTACTACTCGCGGTGTTCGCTGGGCTGGTCTCTTGGCGGCATGGTTTGTGGTATCGCTGCATTAACACTGACGTGTCTGTATTTCTTCTATTTTACCGACAACCTGAATGATATTTGGGACGTCGATTTTGGGAGCTCTGCGGCTGGAACCGCTGACTGGAATTTTGATATTGACTGGAAGTAAAGCTTTAAGTTATTGCTTTCATGATTAATGGTTGGGTAGTAAAATGTAAAAAAAAAAAAAAAAAAATGGGGAGTGAAGAAATTTCTTATCCTGACTTTGGAACCTTTAAAGTTCCTGTCGTAGAAACTAGAGGGCGCTCTGAACAAATCAAACGTTGATGTCACAGTGTCTGTATTTTACCGACTACCTCGATGATATTTGGGATGTAGATTTTGGGAGCACCGCTGGGGGAACCGCTGACTGGGATGTTGATGTTGACTGGAAATAAGGTTTTATCTCATCGTTTTGTGATTAATGACTGGGTAGTATAATTTGATTTGATTTTATTTGATACATTTATTTAAACACGATTAAAAACCCAGTTCAGCACATGTTGTTTTTCAATACATTCTTTTTAATACGAATTGGAGAAGTTTCTTGTCCTTACTTTGGAACCTTTAAAGTGGTCACGTCATAGAAACTAGAGGGCGCTCTGAACAAATCGAAAATTGATTGATTGATTGATACAAAACAAATATATACAACATGAAAGCAAGAGGAATAAAATGAATATCGTACGAATTTCCCATTTCAGAGCCATTATCAAAATGGCACTGTTCTTCCATGGGGTCCATCTTAAAAATAATTGACGTGTCTGAATTTCTTCTATTTTACCGACTACCTCAATGATATTTGGGATGTAGATTTTGAGAGCACCGCTGCGAGAACCGCGGACTGGGATTTCGATATTGACTGGAAATAAAGTTTTATCAAATTGTTTCAAGATTAATGACTGGGCAGTACAACGTCTTAAAAAAAAAAGGGGGGGGGGGGAGGGGTATTGGAGAAGTTTCTTACTTTGGGACCTTTACAGTGGTCCCGTCGTAGAAACTAGAGGGCGCTCTGAAAAAAACCCCGCATAATTCGCTTCCCTAACTAGAGAGAGAGAGAAAGAAATTCGCCTAGCTTTTTTAAATATTGAGTAGTAAATTGACAAGTTGAAAATTGTTTATGGTTTGAATTGATATAAAAATGCCAAAAGTCTTTTTTAATTCTCTTTTTGATAACATTGACGCTTCTTCACACTTTAGGTTTTCGTCCACAGCGAAACGTTTTGAAAGGGGGACGCTCCCACAGGGGTGGGGCGCAGTTTACTACCACTACAAAAAAAATGGGGGCCGCTGCCACCCTTATGTTCCGCTGTCCCTGGTCTAGCCATTTGTGGTCGTGGTTATACCTGAGTGGCATTGACCGAGGCTGTTTCCTTCGAGATAAACTGAACTTAACCTTCAGGCATGAGAAACAACTTTAAATGCGGTAAAAAAAATATATATCTTCATATGTCTCAAAACTATAGATGGGTTCATACCAAAGAGTAGTCTAGGTTCTAGACGGATTATTTAATCTTTTAATATTCACAACGCTTGATCCCTACTCTAAATTAGTCCGCCCGGTAGCCTATCCCACCGTACACGCAAGGAGCTCGCATCCCCCCCCCCCTCACACACACAGACACACACACACACACACAGACACACACACACATGTGTGGGGTAGAGCGGATATCTCACGGAAAGGCTACTATGTAATCCCGCGCGATTTGTCTGTTAAAATTGATTCTTTGAGCAAACTTTGTTAATTTTGGGGTGCTGAATCCAAAAATCCCCCTCACACACATACACACACACACACACACATACACACAGATTTGTGGGGTAGAGCGAATATCTCACGGAGAGGTCGCGTTCGTTAGGTGTATATGAGGCTCAACAGCAAAGGACTAACCAAAGGGTTTCTTTTAAGAATAAAATCGTAGATTGGCCCTATATACACATCCGCTTCTGCCCTTTATGCGTGATTCCTCTCAAGACATACAAGAAGTGTCCTGATTTACGGAAGCTTAGAAGTGCCCCCAGAAGCCGAGATAATTAAGGACGTGAAGATGCGAAGACAACGAGACGAAAAGACGATAAAAAGAGTCAAGAAGACAAAAAGACAAGATCTTGGACATCGGCAAATCGACTTCAGTTGGACAATAAGACAAGAAGCAAGGTACTGAGGAGACGAAAAGACGTGAAGAAAAGAGTCAAGAAGACAAGAAAACCAGATCCGTCATCTTGTCAAGTTGACTTTTGTGAGTCGGGAAGACAAAAAGACAGGATTTTGGGTCTCGTCAAGTCGACTTCTGTGAGAGGAGAAGACAAGAAGACACTCATGCATCTCGTCAAGTCAAATTCTGTAGGATAAGAAGGCAAGAAGACAAAATTCTGGATCCAAGAGCTTGTCTTCTTTTCCTACAGAAGTCGACTTTATGAAATCTAGGATCTTGTATTCTTGTCTTCTTGACTCCTTTTCTCGTCTTCACATCCACAATTATCTCGGATTCTGGGGGCACTTCTAAGCTTCCGTACTAATTCCCTACAAGGCAAAAAGGATTGTTTGGTTGGGGTGCAATGCCATTTTTAAAGAATTATTCAAAATTATGCGAAGCGTTGTTTTAAATGTTGTTGTCTTCATTCGACACGTTTTATTTCATCTGAAAGAACTAAACTAAGCTGAGCTTTGTAGAAAACTTTAAATGCTATATAATTATCACAAATAACGAGAACTGCTGAAACTGCTTATCCGATAATGGAGAGCTGTGGAGTAAAATGAAGAAAAAAGAGCTTGAGCTTTTTTTTTCAAACTCAAGCTCTTTTTATGACTTTTGCATGATTATCGTTATTGGTGAAGCTCAAATTTCCACAGTATTTGCGTTCATCTTTATTTGTAAATAATTAGCTCTGTTTGTCGAATCATATTTTAGCACTATCATTTTTTGATAGGGTTGATTTATGGCCGTCAAAAGAGCTTTGAATGTTTAAGTCAATATCATGCGTGCACTCAGGATTGGAAGACTCGGGGGGGGGGGGGGGGTCAACCAACACGAAATTTTGCGCCCCCAACCACCCCACCGCCTCCCCTCTCGAGGAGCTGACAAGGGGTAATTACATTCCATCGGCGCACCCTTACCCAGGCATCTGACATGCAAGTAAGCAAAAAAAAAACGTAACTTCTGACTAAAATTTATCACACATTAACTGGAATAAATGAGTGAATTAATGAAAAGGAATGACAGATAAATGAATGAACAAATGAAGACGGGACGAAATGAATAAGGAAACTAGCGAAAAAAAAAACAATAAACGAATCATATATCAAATAATAAAATGAACAAAGACAGAGAGAAAGTAATGAATAACTACTTCCTTTTTTATTTTGTTCACTGCCCCCCCCCCCCTCATGGATAATGGAGTTAGTTTCTTGATTCCAAATAAGTATCGGGGCCCCCGGCTCTCCATGCATCGCCAATCGCGGGAAGGAGACACCGATCGAGGCCCCTTAGCTTCACTGGATACGCCATCGTATGTTTTTATAGAGCACTGTATTTGGAGAAAAAAAAATGAAAATGCAGAGTCAGCAAAAATGAACCATAAAAAGTGGGGCAATCAAGATGAGGACATAAGATTTGTTTTAATCCGGTTCAAACCAGTTCGAAGGAATAGATACTTGACCTTAATCCAACGGAGATAAGCTAGGTTAATACCCAGCAGGGTCATTTCTTCACCTATAAAACACGACACAACCCACGTAAATTTCTTATCTTTTATTTTTGATTTATTATCTGAATGTAAATATTTACAACCATTTTTTGCGTCTGGTGTAGGCTATTTGCAAAGTTTGAAGTTGGAGATGTGAGTTTGTACCCTTTGCTTAATTGAGCGAGCTTGTGTGCGTGTAATAACGACAGTAATTTGGAAATGGATCGTGGATGGAGTAAACAAGTTTGGAGTTTCAACGCTTCACAAACTTCGTCAGAAATAACTATTGCGTCATAGTTCTTGCAGTAAGCGTATTGATATTGAAATTAGATTAACGACCTTTCATTTGTGTATGTGGAAAATGTGTGCTGCATTAGGCTTATGCAATTTCTGAAATGATGCGAACACTGTCAGGTTATGAGAAGTTCTAAAGACCAACGAACATTTACTTTGAACGACGTACGTATTCCTGCTTACGAGCAGCGTACATATACGTGATTACGAACAACGTACGTTCATACCTGATTATGAACAACGTACGAATACCCGATTACGAACAGTGTGCGTGATTACGAACAATGTACGTATACCTGATTACGGACAACGTACATATACCTGATTACGAAGATCGTACATAGGCCTGCACCTGGTTACGAACAACGTACTGATTACGAATACCGTAAATACCTAAATACGAGCAGCGTACGTATTACATCTGATTTTAAACTACGTAATTATAACTGATTACGAACAGCGTACTTTCGAACACGACGGGTTAACAAATTTATGCAAGTTCTATGCACTCTTTGTACACAAAGGTTGTTCTTGACGACACGAAAGCTTGTCCGAGGTTTGTCCGACATAGCAGTAATGTTTACCTGGATTCCAAGTATTGTACTTCGATTGTTACTTACCAGTCTTAGGAATGCCAGGTAACCGTCAACGTGCCGTCAACGTGCATAAGTTTGAATATTTTCGTAAACAGGCCTATTATCCTGATTATCAGTTTCGTACATCTTAAAAAAAGACGTTCATAAACATATCAAAAGTCCTCAATGCGCAATAAAACGTTCGTCTATATTAAAACATTCGTATACATGATATGACAATTTTCGCACATTTGGAAACGTTTATACACAAATAAATGGAAACCTGCATTAATCTTCGTACTTTGTTAACACCAAACAATTCCGTATAACAGTAAACGTCGGCAAATCTGCATGAACAATAACGTTCCTGACTCGTAATCAACGTTTCTGCATCGGATCAGCGATTGTGTCTGACCATCCAGAGTTATTTCTGACCTGGAGCCTGTAACATAAAAGAGATACGATAGATTTTACAATTTATCGTATCTCTATGGTACATGTTTTGCCATAGACTTACGATTAATATTTATCGTAAGTTTGATTGCATCTTTTATGTTACAGGCCCCAGGTTTGTGAAATCACTCGGAGAATTTTAAAAATGGCGCCTAATCCCGAACACAACGACAAAGTTATCGTCTGCGATATTCTACACACGAAGAGGACAGGAGAGAGCGAGTCGGATTCATTGCTATCAGGGCACAGAAGTAAGTAAAGTTGTACGAAATGGAAAACAATAGATTTTTTGTAATGTAATCGAATTTGTTTATGTTTACCATGCGCTCACCCCCCAATAGGCGGGTTTACTTATATATTCAAATTTATGTGCGTTTAACTTAGGTACGTGGTATTCCATAGACCAGTTGATAACAATAAGACCACAATACTTGGAATCCAGTTTGCATACATTACTTGTTGCTATGTCGGACAAGCCTCGGGAAAGCTTTTGAGTACTAGTCAAGAACAACCTTTGTGTTAAAGGTATGCATACAATTTGCATCTATTAGTATACCCGCTTATGAGACCACTGTCGTAATGTATTCAAATTTATTCACTTTTGCCCCAAGATGAACTACGTGTGCACCCGCCAACAGATAATAAGAGTATAATAGTTAGAATGCTACTTGCATACATTAACGTTGCTAGGTTGGACAAACATTGTAGCTTGACCAACCTAGCAACAACTACTGCATGTTATCCACATTTCTTCCATTGATATCAGGTGGACAAATAGTTTATTATTGTCCGTTTGACAAAGAAGGGCGCATAACATTTGAATACACTATACGAAAGTGGTCTATTGGGGTAAATACACAATACCTGAACGAATTATCTTTACTTTTTAAGCTATTAAATAGGCTAATAGGTTCAAAAGAATGCACGTGTCTTGCCAACGAATGTAGTTACGTGATATTCCTTTAACAGCTTAATAACAATAAAACTTCAATACTTGGAATCCAGTTTACATATATTACTTGTTGCTATGTCGGGCAAGATTTAGGGTTGCTAGGAACAACCTTTGTTTTAGAGGCATACACAGAATTTGCATCTATTAGTAAACTCGCCTATTTGAATACAATACTCGAAATCCAATTTGGATACATCACATGTTGCTAAGTCAGGCAAGCCTCGGGCAATGTTTAAGGTCGTAAAGAAAAACCTTTATGTGTAGAGAACGCATAAAATTTGCATCTGTTAGTAAACCTGCCTAATAATCGACCAAGGAAATACATGTATCATCATTTCAAATTTTACCTTTTTGATTTTTAGAAAACGAGAAATCTTTTATCTGTTTAAACATATACATGTATTTCGATTACTATTGTAACTTGCAGCTGGACTTATTTCGTAAGAAACCGAATTGATTTAATACTATTGTCTGAGTTTTAAAACAGTGTAAATATTGAAACAATTCAGGTACATTTAATGCCTCCTTGTCAAACCGGAATACACAATCTTTGTTGAAATTCCAGTACATACCAGAAAGGCATAGAAACATCTCTTGCAAATTGCGAAAGGGGTAATCTGTCTTAATTTCTTATTTATCTTTCTTTTCGATCTGAAGGACAAGGTATGATTAAGTTCAACAATATAGTTTTCTAAACCGAGTCATGGTCGTTTGACTTGGCGACATAGTAAACCCATGCATTAATTATCTAAATTTAATTCGTTTAATTTTTCGATCTGAATTAAAAAGGAAGAATTTGGTTCAACATTTCGTCTTTGTAAACCTATCGATATGGCAAGATAGTGAACCCATTCTCATTTCAATAAAATTCAATGTGTATATTTTCAGAGCACAATATAGTTATATCAAACATGTCAAATGAGTAATGCATGCATATGCGTAACGAACTTATTAAATAGCACAAAGCAAGATCGAGAAGCATTTCTCTGTATATTTGTTGTCTTAATATGAATAAAAAAAAATCATTCAACAATATTGTTTGAGTTTGAAACAATGTAAATATTGAAACAATTCAAGTACATTAAATGCCTCCTTATCCAACGTCTATACACAATCCTTATTTACATTTCAGTACATACCGGTACGGTATACAAAAATGTATCTATTACAAATTGCGTAAGTGATAATAGTTGTCTCAATTTTAATTTATCTTTCATTCTGATCTGAACGACAAGGTAAGATTAAGTTCATCATTTTATCTTTTTAAACTGGATCATGGTCGTTTGATATAATGGCATTGTTTAAATAATGACATACACGAGGTACTCATTAATTGGTCCTCAACTCCGCATCCTAGCCACATGTTTTAAAGCCCTTATTTTATATCAAAATACTCATTATTAATTGTAAATATCAAATCACGTTTTTAATGTATACCTTACAATTTGTGAATGTCCAATTCTATTTCGCTGTACAATAATTAATTTTACATTATATGTATTCTTGTATATAAATATCTGCAATTCGGTCATTTGACCGTGAAATATATTGTAATTTAAAACCGTTTTAAACAAATGAATAAATAAATGAATGAATAAATACAAGTACTTTCTGACAAGGGGGTGCGCTTGGCACCATTTTTGCCCCTTCACGAATAGTGACGTGCGCCTGAAATCAATCTTTTTTCCGATAGTCACAAGATGACTTGATTTGATTCGTGCGCTGTGAGTTCGAGACCCGGCGTTAAAGTTCAGGCCCGCTTTCTCTCTTTTTTCCCTGGCGTAAATATTCAAATTATAATGATGCATTCTGTATAACTCAATTTCCCCCTGTTCCCCCCCCCCCCCTTCTGTCTATCTCTTTCTCTCTCTCGTTCTCTCTCTCTCTCTCTCTCTCTGTCTTTCGCTCAAATTCTGAGAGAGATGATCTAAGAGTTAAACTAATTATTGACATATTGTACAGTCAGATTTGACTCAAACATGTCGAATGAGGGCTCCTCATCAACTTTCTCTTAATAAATCCCCCCCCCTCCCCCAATGATCTGTTGCCCGACCTGGGATTCTGTTCATTTATTTTT
>BQKZ01006324.1:19193-31034 GCA_036244855.1 Temnopleurus reevesii | reverse complement strand
TGTTTACTTTGTCCAAATCATTGTATCTTCTGCTCAAATCGAGTCACTGTATGTATTTTTGTAAGCTGTGAAACCCAATATTTTAGCTAAGTTCACAAATTCTACCAAATTGAATCTCAGACTTTCACAAATAGCGAGTTATTTCTATGTTTTTAATGATTAATGTTCACAAGTCTATGGGCATTCTAATGAGTGAAACATTTAGCGAATTCATTGTCGTGGAATTCACGAAAGTAAAACCCCAGCAGGGTACTACATGAATTTGTGAAACCAGTTGCCATGGGCAACCATGTTTTTAAATTACTTGCCCAAACAAAAGTTTCTCATGCCCAAACTTGATGTCCAATTCCATTTTGCATATAGAGGAAAATATTTATGCAACTATTACTTGGCCTATCGGGCAAGTGACAATTTCATTTACTTGCCCGACAGCTAAATTTTGTTGCCCCGGGCATATGGGCAAGTGGGTTTGTAGCGCCTTGCCAACAAAAATGTCAGCTTATACAGTATCCCATCTGTCTTGTTTTCTACACAGAATCCCCATGAAGACGTACTTGCTACTATCCTTTCTAACTGTCACCACTATGGGCATGTCAAACGCATCATTGGGTTATCTCAACTATCCGACACAAGTCATCTTCAAATGCTGCAAACTCATCCCAGTAATGATTGGAGGTGTTTTAATACAAGGTATAATATAATTCCAGCCAGAAATAGTATTCTTGACTTTTTCTATCCTCTTTTGCTTCAGAGGGTTATGCAAGTTTCTATTTTCATGTGTTAAGGCGAATGACGCCCTGGAAGTGTCATGTCCTCATTGAATGAAGAAAACTCAGATGAACAAACTGAAAATTTGAGCAAAATCAGACAATCTGTTCAAAAGTTATAAAATTTCAAATTCACAGAAATATGACAATATCTCCTGCTAATGGGGATCCGTGTGATTGGCAAAATCGACGGATATCGTGACGTCCATATCAGACAATTCCTCATTCACTTTGTACATATCATTTTTAAAAATGGATCAATGGAAAATTTAGTGCAGGGATTATTCACGTGTTTCTTCTTAAAATATATCCATAATCGATAAAGTAATGCTATACTCAAGCGGAAAACCAACATTTTGTGGACTTTTCAGAATAGAAGAAGAAAACGTGTGAATGAGGAGTAGTCCGACATGACGTTACACATTCCATCAATGTTACCAATCGCACGGATCCCCATGAGCGGCAGGGATCGTCTTATCTCTGTGTCTTAGGGTTATTTGATTTTGCTCAAATTTTCACAGTTTGTTCATCTGATTTTTTTTGTCATTCGATGAGAGAACGATAATTCTAGGGTGTGTTTACCCTTTAGTTATACTCACATCTATTGAGTTTAATTCACATCATCCTGATGACATAAGCGTCGTAGTGTAGTGGTTCTTACTCTCGTCTTTCAACTAGAAGGGCGTCGGTTTGAATCCCACCCATGGTGTTAATTTCCTACAGCAAAAAAATTATCCACACTGTGCTGCACTCAACCCAGGTGAAAAATAGGTACCTGACAGGAATTCATTCCTTTGAATGCTTAGCCCCTGTGTGGCTTGCTCGGCAGTTATAGCCAGGGTAAAAACATTGTACCTGGTATCAAGTACAGTAGATACATGAATATAGTGATTGCGCTATATAAATGGACCTATCATTATTATTAGTATCATTATTATAATAGACAAAGAATACAATTTTCAGTTGGTATCACTGCAGTATGAAATTAATGTCCTGTATTTAAATATGTAGTTTGAATAAAGATGCGATGAATTATGAGCTCCAACAATATAAAATTACATTCATATCTACTCATACAAAACTGCCACACCCTTTCCTGTTGATAATGACATGTCCGTCACTATCTGTATTCAACATTTTGTATTTTATTTCAACATTTTGTTCAGTGAATATGAGACTGTTATCTACAGAAAGTTATTTCTTGAGCAATTTTTTTATCTAATGCAATATATAAGAATGAGTTGTATTTTGTTTCATGTAATCTTTCTTATGAGTCACATGATTTATTCACTATCCATAATAAGCAAAATAGAGACAATTATTCTAAAAGCATCTACAGAAATCATGTCCTCTTCTTCATTTCCAGGCAAGCCTTATGGCATAATAGATGCAGGAGCCGCTCTCCTTATGAGTATAGGACTTATATTTTTCACCTTGGCGGATAGTACTGTCTCACCAAAGTTTGATAGAACAGGTAAGAAAATGAATATGAATCTGCTCTTTTATTGTCGATAGATATCCATACTTATAAGATAGGATCAAGAATGTAATTAATGTTATTGGTCAACTGTCATCACGTGATACAGGCATTTGATGTTGCTTATGTGCTTAAAAGCTACTGGTAGATGGCCGGAGGGCCGGATGCATTTCAGTTTTGGACAGTCCAATGAAAGTGTCATGTCTTGAATATCTATAAAATTCAATGAATAGTTCTCAAGAAACTGGCATAACAAGACCGGGCATGAGTGGAGTAGGTGGGTGTAGATGCAAATTTTATACATTCCTCTAATACAAAGGTTGTTCTTTAAAACCCCAAAGCTTGCCTAAGGCTGTCGGACTTCGCAACAAGTATATGCAAACTGGGTTATTGTATCAACCAGTTTAAATATCACATTATTACATTCTTTGTCAAGAAACGCACATGAATTTGAAAATATCAGTAAACCTGCCTATTGCTCAACTGACTTCACATCAACTTAGGAATAGCTAGAAATATTTTTATGCGTCCACCACCGTAAGGTTGTGCTGGAGGCATTTGTTTTTGGGTTGTCTGTGCGTCCGTCCGTCCAAGACTTTTTACCACGGTAATTTCAGAACTGCTGGAGGGATTTTGACCAAACTTGGCTCAAGTATGTATAAGCATGTGAGGATGAAGTGATAAGATTTGGGGGTCAGGGGATCAAAGGTCACAGGGCAAAAAAACTTGTGAAAATCACCCAAATTAGCGTTGTTACAGTGATAAATTCAGAATAAATGAACCAATTTCTGCCAAACCTAAGTTAATAATGTATAAGCATGGGAGGATAGTCTGATTAGATTTTGGGTTCAGGGAGTCAAAGGTCACTGGGCCAGAAAAAAATTGTTTAAAAAATTACCCGAAAAAGCTTGTTATTGCTATAACTTCAGAAAAACTGATCCAATTTCTTTCAAACTTAGATAAATTATGTATTAGCATGTGAGGAAAAACTGATGAGATTTTGGGTTCATGGGGTCAAAGGTCTAGTGCTCAAAATTGATAAAATCACCCAAAATGTTTGTGATTTCTGATCGCAGAATGGCGGAGGCATAAATTTAGACTGTGCGCAGTTGAGGATTCATCTGGTTTCTTTATGAATTTTCCCATAGGAAATAGTGCAGTTTGGATGTTTAGCCATTCATATTTTGATATACATTGTACATTGCAATAAATTTTCCAGACTTTTGGCCCATATTTGCTAAACATTTTCTCACCTTGTTCTTATTCACAGGAATCATATTAATATCTTTAGCATTGTGTGCTGATGCCATTATAGGAAATGTGCAAGAGAAGGCTATGAAAGCTCACAGAGCATCCTCATCAGAAGTAGTAAGTATTCACTTAATAAGCAGAGCTGCCAACTAGTATAGCTGGATAATTTCGGGGTGTCAATTTCTCGCAGTTGGTTGGTCTATTTTCGCGGGTATTGAATTTGATGGGTACAATCCCTGAAAAAGTATGATCTCTCGACCTACATGTAACTAATAAAATTTTGTCAAGAAACAAAGAGTGGTTAAGTACTGTTTAAAAAGAATGCTTTTAAATGCCGAAAAGTTATAAAGAATGACCATATAATCATAGTAGGATATGGAGATCATGATTAGAAATTATGCAAATATACACATGATTGAAACATTGAGAGCGTTGTGGTGTAGTGGTTCGGACTCTCGCCTCTTAACTAGATGGTCGGTGGTTCGAATCTCTCTCAGGGCGTTAATTTCCTTCAGAAAGAAATTTACCCATAGTGTGCTGCACTCAACCCAGGTGAGGTGAATGGGTACCTGGCAGGAATATTTATTCCTTCAAACGCCAGGTGCGCTGATGAAGTGGCTGCCGGGTTAAAGCCAGGGTAATAATGCTGTAATTGTAGAGTGCTTAGAGAAAGTTGATAAGCGCTATATAAAATCCGTTCATTATTATTATTATTGTGCCACTTCAAAACGCACTGTGTGAAGTACTGTGCATGTTAACTTTTCGTACAAATTTTAAGGATAATTTTCGCAGGTCTAAAATTCTCGGTCGGCAATTTCACTGCAAAGAGCCCAAACATTAAACCCCTGGGAAAATTTTCCGCTATACAGTAATAATGATATAGATTATTTCTGTAGCACTAAAAACAAAGAGTATCATAGCGATTTATACAATAATTAACAGAACAAAAATGAAAACAATTAGATTACTGGGGGAATAGGTAAGTCTTCAGATGTTTTAACATGGCGGAGTTTGAAATTGCCCATATTGCAAGAGGGATACTGTTCCAGAGTATTGAAGCAGTTACTGAGAAGCACTTTTCACCTGTTTTGAGTATACGTTTAGGTATGATCAGTTTGTATGTGTCTGATGCAGAGCAGAGTTTGTGAGAGAATAAGCAGAGCTACTATTCATGAATTTGTTCTATTTAGTGGGATCTTTTAGTGAAAATAAGGAAAATATGGCACAAAATAGATTGTTTTCAAGTGTGATAGAAACAGTATTGGAAAGTGCATGTTAGCTCAGAACAGGATTTGAGAAGATGAGATTTTTATGATAAAGTGATGGGCTTTTTACAGTAAAGTAATTGGTTCTTCTGTTGTGTACAAATTAAGAGCACATGAAAATGCTTTGAGAGTTGCCATTCACAAATTAACCTTTTGTGTAAGTTTTAGATCATACAGTGTATCATTTTGTCTGTTAGGGTGGTGTGGATCGGCAGTGCGTGTTGGTGGTGGGGAGGGGGGGGGGGCATTTCTCCTAAATTATATATTGTTGGATTGGCTCACTCCATGAAAATTTAATGATGTTTACAATTAATATTTGCTTTTACTTCCTGATTCATGTCTGCTACTGCCAATGCCAATATTTGTGTACTCTAAAAGCCAATATTTTAGTGTACATAAATTTTAGCAAGTTCACTGAATTTCAGATGTTTTCACACATTTGCGAGTTGTAATTCTCATCTTTTGGAAGATTATTGTAGACATGTCTATGGGCATTCTAATGAGTGAAAAATTTAGCAAATTCACTGTCGTGAAATTGCGAAAATAAAAGCCTAACGAAAATTTCAGCCTGTACATTATACAGTTTGTCATATTTCTATTGTACATGTATATTGCAGTACATTGCATCTCTCTGGTTGCATAAATAAGTACAGTCAAACCTGTCTTAGTGGTCACCTGAGTGTCTACAGGTGAAATTGGATTTTATAGAACCATCTATAGAGGTCACTTATGCACTGTGGCTATTTTTTCTTTTTCCCTTGAGCGGCCACGATCGACAGGTTTGACTGTATTTCGATAATCCTTGAACTGAATGTTTAGAGATTGCACTAATTTGATATCCCTTGCATTTTGTCTTTTCTACAGGTTCTTTATTCATATTCTATAGGTTTTGTCATCATTCTTGTCGGTCTGGTGTCACATGGTACTTTTTTAGAAGCTTTCTGGTTTTGTTATGAAGTAAGTTTTGCTTGATTTTCATTTTTTTTAACATTCATAAATGGTATCTGAAACCCTAAATATAAATTTGCTAGTTGGTAGTTTTCACAAAATCAACTCCCATGAACAACCCCATGACATTGAAGGGTTTACTTTTTTTAGATATTGAATTTTAAAAATTGAGTGTTTCTCATGATAAATAAAGAAAAAAATGACTTGTACAAAGACTAGCTCATACTGGCAATAGAGACGTTTATTGAAGTCATGCAATGAGCCTATAAAGTCTTATTTAGGCTACGTGCATTGATCATGAACAAACCATTTATGTGCTTTTAACTCCTAAATTTGTGATCCATATCATGTTGGATGAAGTTATTTTTGTATAATAAAATTTGAATGAATATGTGAACAGATGAAAGTGTCAGTGGTTCCAAGACATAAATTTGCTTCAAACATTTTTCTTTCTTTCTGTCGCCACCACAAAAATGATAAGTACAACAAAGATTGACACAGTTTATAGTGTCCCATTTACTTGTGTTGTTTTTCCCCATCCATTTGCACTTAGGGTGCTTTTCAAATTTCAATGGTACAGTAACTTTACAAAAATGGAATAATGTGCATGAAAAATAATTTAAGCTACAGATTCTGTATACTAAAAGTTCAATTTGTAGAATCATTTGATATTTACACCATACCTACAGGTACTGTCATTGTACAAATCAAACCTTGCCACGAACATCAAGCTTCTCAATATATAAGAGTGATATAAGACACCTATCCAATTATTAGGAGGTCGTGGGTTCAATTCCTACCCAATTGGGCTACATGTATGTGTGGGAATTTTGTTCACACCATCTCAGAAACGCACTTTCAATCAGTGTTTATTCATGTTGGGAAAAGGCAGGAATTACTTCTTTTTTTTTCTACCGAACACAAACATTATTCAAATGACTTGATGAATAAATTCCATTTTCACCTTCTCTCTTTTGTTCTCTTTACAGCATCCAGTACATACATATGTATATGCCGTCCTATTCTCGTTATCAGGGTATATGGATATCATCTTTGTCTTGGCAATGATAAGGCAGTTTGGCGCCTTGATTACAGTCACAGGTATGTTAACCCATCATGTTGCAAGGCTGCTTTGAAGTATATACTGTTCTCTTTTCATTATCAAATTGTTTGTAGCATCTTTGTTCTTGCAATGATAAGGCAGTTTGGCGCCTTAATTACAGTCACAGGTATGTTTGATTTCATCAGAGCAAGCTATTCTCTCAATGGCCTGGCCTTTGAATTGAATAGAACATTTATTTCCTTTTTCAAAATACATACATTCATGAGGAACATATAAGACAATGTAGTAAAAATTAAGGAGGCGAAGACCCGAAAAGCAGAGCTTGTGTTGGGGTTGCCGTGACACAAAGTAAACAAAAGACAAAATATATAATTTGTATGAACAAAACGAATAGACGAGAACTTGTATTTGAAAATCGTAAATTAAGTGATATAATAGGAGGTGAGAGAGAAGAAGGGAGAAGAGTTGAAGGTAAAGAGCAGACATATTCTTTAAAAACAATAATTATTTGACCAATAAAAAAAGAAAACTCAATGAATATACCACTATTTTGGACCTCCCAACCCTTATGGATATAGAGGGATGAATATGATTTTTCATCATTCTAAAACCATTTTCTCATGGAATTTTATCATTCTTTGTGATGATAATACTACACATGCCTATAGAAGTTATTTTTCTTCCTTCTTTCCGAGTAGTGTCATCACTCTTTTTAAGTGTAGAAGGTTTGAACATGATATAAACTATTTCTGAAAAGTTAAGTAGGCCACAGACAATAGAACCGTACGCCATGATTCAACTGTGCGGTCACAACAATCGCAAGCCGGTCCAATTTGAATAGCATTACAAAGGAATTTGCGTTCGACTTAATTTTTCGAAAATAGTTTATATTGTGTTTTTTGTGGTCTGGACTAAATCCTTTTGAATTTTTTTCTCTTCCTTTTTGCAATATCATCCCTCATTTCAGACCTACTTTGTGAATGAATTCCTTGTTTGTTTGCCAAACCTTGTCAAAATAATGTAACATTTTCTTTAATTGCTGTAATTTTCTTCCAGTTACAACAACAAGAAAAACAGTAACTATGGTGTTATCGTTTCTTCTCTTCAGTAAGCCATTCACCATGCAGTAAGTACTATAGAAGAATGAATTCTGTTTGTTTTTTTCTCAATGCATTTTGTATATCCATAGGTGACCAGAGACTATGGTGCCAGGCAAAAGTTTGAAAATATCTTCTTTTTTCATTGAGTCAAGCAGATCCTCTGCTTTCCAATGACACAATATACTCTTCAGCTTCAAATGTGCTTACAAGAAAGCAAAAATAGACGCATGATTCTTGCACTTACCCAGGGGAAGCAGAAGGTGTGCCCCCCCCCCCCCTGTAAAATTGTGCAAATACATGAATTTGTTTTAAAAGTTGTAGAACAAGAATTCTTTACAGCATACAGAAATCAGACGTGCGAACAAAAATTTGCACTCCTTACCTGTAACAGGTAATTAGATTTATTTTTCCACGTATGATTGGTTGAAAGATAAATTGTTAGTTCACCCATCCATCATCTGAGATCAAAAGTTTTTTTACTTCCTTACCTGTTAGTCTTATAAAAGCCCACCACACACTCAACGACTTGACCACCTTATTTCGCAAGACTAACAGTCAGAACGCAGATTGGGTTGGATCGCAAGGTATGTGGTGGCAATGCTTACGACCGGCTTACGATTCATTGACATCATTCAGTCACCAACTAGTCATAAGGTTTTGGGGTCTAACATGTGCGGTCAGCTTTAGTACCTTGTATTGTGTACAAGCTCCAAAAGTTCATTACCCCTTCTTTTGATAGTGCTTTTGTGAATGCAAAATAAATGGGGAAAAAATTAAAAATTTGATCATCCAACGAACTTTGTGAGGTAGATTTTTGTGAAACTAGTTTTATAGTGGAAGCCACTTTGAAAACTAGGTTTGAATGGGATCTAAGTGATTCTCTTTTTGGAAATCTACTCCACGAAGAAGATTTTTGTGAAACTAGTTTTATAGTGGAAGCCACTTTGAAAACTAGGTTTGAATGGGATCTAAGTGATTCTCTTTTTGGAAATCTACTCCACGAAGAAGATTTTTGTGAAACTAGTTTAGTGGAAGCCATTTTGAAAATTAGATGTGAGCAGGGTCTAAATGATTCTCTATTTTTCTCATCATCCAGGTATGTATGGTCAGGATTCCTCGTCATCTTTGGCATCTTCCTCAACGTTTACAGCAAGAACAAGACGTCAATTAACCACTGGTTCGCCAACAAAGTCAGACAGCTGGTGATAAGGCTACAACACCAACGGAAGGAGTATTCAAGTGCAATGACCGAGGTTTGATGTGTTCTCTGGGCTTTGAACAGTGATGGAAAATCCTGAAGAATTGTGTAACTTCTGCGCAGATGAAAAGTAAAGCCCCTGTCACATAGAAATCCAGATTCAACATGACTCGACACAAATCTTTGTCCAGAACTCAACTAGATAAACAATGACAAAGAATTGTGTTATTAAGTTGAATGCAGGCTCTATGTAACTTGACCTTACTATAAGAATGGTCGTGGAAGTATATTGAAAGATAATAATATATCATTTTGGATTTATATAATGCCTTCTCATGTCTATGAGGGTGTTGTTCAAAATCAACTGCAAATCAACTGCAACTTTGTAAATTGTTACGCGCATTTTCATTCGCGCACGGTATGCGCATTTAACAAGACGCGCATGAAACACTGATTTTTCATTGGCACATTTCAATCAACTGCAACTTGCGATAAATTGCAACTTTTGAGCAACACCCCCTATGAGTGATAATTAGTGCTTCCGATAACCCGGCCACTGGCTAGCATTGAAGCCTAGGTTTGATGTGTTCTCTGGGGTTCAATCAGTGATGGAAATCCTTGAGAATTTTGTGACGTTCCCCAGTTGATGAGAAGCTGCACAAATCTTACATTCAGAGCACAGTAATGGAATTGGAAAGCATTTTTATGGAGTCTTATCAGGGACGACGCGAAAAGGAGAAAAATTGACAAATATCCATTGATGAGAGCTGTGACCTGTGCATGTATCACATGTACTGGACGTATGCTTCCCGGCTCCAGAGGTTCGATACTGGAGGTATCGATCAATATCAGTTGAAATCAACTGTAGTCGGTGGGGAGAATTGCAGGCCAGTCGAAAGGCAGCCGGGTTGTAAGGTGTGCGGGAAGCTTCTGATAAATCACCTTGTGTAGTTGTTGATGCAGATAGAGATGTATCATAGTATTTAAAATTGCCCTAGTAAATATCTGTAGTCATAAAAGTGAGTATGCCCCAGTGATTTTGGCAGTCATTTCCTAGTAACGAATTCCCACTCTACCTGGAAAATTAGTTCCACTCATTCCAGTCAGGGGAATGTCAGGAAATTTAAAAATACCTCAAATCAGGAAATTTTGTTCTCTAATAATCGCAACCATGATATCAACAATCAGTAATGGTAATCAAGGATATGTCAAAGTAGGTTGAAATCAGTGAATGAGGTTGACATTATTATCTTAGAATTGTGAATAAATCATGGAAAATTGGGTAATTGCATTCTTATTAAAGTGTGTGAACACTGTTGTTTCTTTTAAACTGACTGTGTCATACCAAAGTAATCTGCACATAATATGTGGGAATTAGTGTGCTACAAATGATAACGTTGGAATGAAATATGATCAGTGAAATGCTTATCTAAGTAATCAAGTGAATGCCAAAATGACAGGGACATACTCACTTTCTTGATTGCATAATTGGGGCAAATTTGCCTAGGCTTGTTTATGCATCTCAAATGGAATATATGTTCACAGAATACATTTTAAGGGGAGTGAGAGCGATTGCTTTCCTAAAACTCCCCTAAATGCTTTTTGGGGAGTGATTTATAGAGCCCCTTGTAACCCCAATTTTACTACATGAAGACCCAATTTAGCTCCCCTAAAACTCTCCTTGAGAGCATCTAGGAGAGCTATCTGTAGCTCCCCTGCAAATTCTTAAATTCAGTCCCTTTATATGAAGAATTGATGTAGATTTTACAACCATGACAAGAATCAAAACTGTCAATAGTGGTCATCCAAGGGGAAGCAGAAAAAGGGATGCACCGTATGAGTTCCAGTTGCCGGCCCCTTAAGCAGTTTTGCTCTTCCACAAGTCACAAGATCCAGCATTTCAAGTTGATTTTCAGGTTATTATTTAGCCGAAATTCTGGGCTTGTAATTGATGTGCATAACTTGATGAATGGCGCCCGTATATTCGCGCAGCAATTAGCGATCGCCAAGCGACATGGGGTGGATGTTTCCGACCACCTGCCTGGTGATTTGAGCCTCCATAGGGATTGTGTTGAAGCGTATGTGCGCTTATTAATGCGCGTGCATTTAACCCAAGTGCGCACCATAGACAAACTGCATCAGGTTTGGTGGCCGGTGACACCCCCATGGTCGGAAACAGGTGCTCATACGGTACTCAAAGTTAGTCATGTTTTCCCCAAGAAAATATTCATCTGTCAATAAATGGCTAATTGACAATAGTTAGAATGTAATCGTGATACATTAGCGTTGTTCACTCGGTCAAACATTGTAGCTTGTCCAACATAACAGGTATTCATTCCATCTATGGAAATGTAATTGTTTGTAAACAGGGGAATAAATATTTTCTCATCGAACGCTTGACAAAGACATGTGCATAAACTTTGATCACATTATAAAAACCCTCTGTCAAAGTCTTCACATATTACCCCACAATATATTTAAACAAAACACGATTGGATGATGAGGATATAATATTTGAATGATATGATGTTTATTGATGCACATGATATAACATTTATTTTCACAAAATGCATAATGTTTTGAAGAACAGCACATCAACTAGTTATTGAAATGAATTAAATTGAAATGGCATATTGATTAATTTCCTTTGTAGCAGAAGGCTGAAGTATATTATTCATTTAAGTATTGGAATCGAAATGCTATATTAATCAAATTTATTAAAATCCAAATGCTGAAATACAGGTGTTTTTTTTATAAATAATACATGAATAA
>BQKZ01006323.1:34581-45152 GCA_036244855.1 Temnopleurus reevesii | reverse complement strand
TAGACCCTAATGGAGGGTACAGTGTGGAGGAATAGACCCTAATGCAGGGTACAGTGTAGAGGAGTAGACCCTAATGGAGGGTACAGTGTGGAGGAATAGACCCTAATGGAGGGTACAGTGTAGAGGAGTAGACCCTAATGGAGGGTACAGTGTGGAGGGGTAGACCTAATGGAGGGTACAGTGTGGAGGAGTAGACCTAATGGAGGGTACAGTGTGGAGGGGTAGACCTAATGCAGGGTACAGTGTGGAGGGGTAGACCTAATGGAGGGTACAGTGTGGAGAGGTAGACCTAATGCAGGGTACAGTGTGGAGGAGTAGACCCCAACGTAGGTACAGGAGAGGAGTCGTATGGAGGAGTGGACCCTAATGCAGGTTACAGTTTGTAGGAGTAGAACCATTTGATGGCAAAGTATGCAACGGTTAATATCTTTGTTCGCCGCAGTTGCATACATTTTTTATAAAGTACGAACCAATTGTAATATGTTAGAAAATTAGAGGAAGTTTGATAACAGGAGTCAATTTCTTTCTTTTCCAAGGACCCAACCTCAGGATTCTGGCGAAAGGGATCTATAGAAGTATCATCAAGTTATCAGAACGTCTTCACCTTCAGGGTCGACGTTCAGTCCGCTCTGCTGGATGAATACATTGCACTGGATGATGTCATGGTGAATGATGGACAATGCACCGGACAGCCAGGTTTGATAAAACATTTCATCCTCTTGGCACATCTGCCTTTGAATCTATTGTTTTACTTGAATATGTTGATTTAAAGTATTATTATACTGCTTATAAAAATGAAGTCTTTCTTTTTTTTCTGGTACTTTCTACAAATATTTCAGATTTTCCTGATTTTCCTGATTTTCCTGACTTTCCATAAGTGCTCCATGAATGCAGCAATATTTTCCCACTTCTAAAAAGAGGACACGTATTCTTTATAAGGAATATTATCCTGCTAGGTTCCTTTGTGTTCACCTGCATGAATTTGTGTATATCAATTTCCTGTCGAAGGTAATGACCACCCAGATTAGGATTTCTACCTGTGACCCTGCGTTTGAAAGGCTTAGGTTTGAATAACTACACCATATTGTTACCACAGTACGGCAGTAATCTCTCGGATTCATAAAAAAGGAGCTTAGATACAGAATATTTCAATGTTATGAGGTACTTCTGGAAAAATTCTAAACCTCATGCCCCATATTCCGATATTGAAGTCTAATTTAACCCAGGTCTATGTCATTGTCATTTAGAACATTCCTTTAACTCCTGAATAGCGTTGCTCTAAATAACTATGGTTTAGCCATTGTTATTTCGACCATTTGTTTATTTTTATAATAGCCCGTCTAACAATGGTTTAGTCCTGTTTTAAGTTAAATCTAGCTGTCAAAATACAAGCCTATGCTTCTTCACATCTATTTAACAGGAACATGCAACTTTGAGGTGGACACATGTGATTGGTCAAACGTCCAAACCGGCGACGAAATCGATTGGCTGCGTCACAGCGGATCAACCGGTAACATTAACACCGGTCCGGCCTTTGACCACACAACCGGCACACCATCTGGATGGTATATGTACATTGATTCGACCCGAGGAGGGCAGGGAAGCCGCGCCAGGTTCGAATCGTCGAGTATTGATGCATCTAATGTGGCTGCTTGCTTCAGTATGTGGTATCACATGGTGGCGAGTGGCAACAACCCAGGGACAATAAATGTAAGTTTCATTCTTTAATCATTAGGATGAAATAGTACTTGAATGAAGAATGTGATCAAAGATACGCCTGCATAGATGTTCTGCCATTTTATTTACTGTTCTTACAAAGCATATGTTAATTATTGTAATCTTGGAAAGCCCTCTTCAAAAATAAATGATTTAGCTCAGACTAGAAACAGAACAGAGCCCAGAAGACTACTTGATTATTAACATACTTAACACGATATAACCTATTTCCGTAAAATAAACTAGGTCATCGGACAATAGATTCGTATGCGTGTATTGAACTGTGCAAACACAACAATTACAAGCCGGTTCCAATTGAATAGCATTACAAAGGAGCATTAAATTTGCATTCGACTTAATTTTACAGATATTGACTAATTGTGTTACTTAAGGTTGGTTTGCATGTCTGATATTTATGCTATGTTATGCTTTTACAGGTTGCATGGGAAACATCCGATAGAACTGAAATTCTGATGTCATATACTGGCTCCCTACCTAACCAATGGAACTATGCGGAGTTTAACTTCCAGACTTCAACTCAGTATAGGGTAGGTAGAAAGAAATGATCTTATAACTACATGCTCTCTCCCTAACGAATAAAAATTATCTAAGTGCATGTCATATTCCGGCTCCCTACCGAACCAGTGGAACTATGCGGAGTTCAACTTTCAGACTTCGACGCAGTACAGGGTGGGTAGAAAAAAATGAATTGTTAAGTAAATATATAGATATCTTATTACTATGACATCATATAGATGTCTTTATACTTGACCAATAGAACTAAGCAGAATTTAACTTCCAGATTTCAATGCACTATAGGGTGGGTAGAAACAAATAAAATAAAATTATTATCTTAGTAGTTCATGTCATATACCGGCTCCAAACCTAAAAAATTGCTTGATAGATATATCTTCTATACCTGACTATTGGAACTATGCAGAGTTTAACCTTCAGACTTCAACGCAGTACAGGGTGGGTAGAAAAAAAATAAAATAACATTATTTTCTAAGTGCACGTCATTCATAGGCTCTCTTCTGAACTATTATTAGATTTTGGATTCAGGAGGTCAAAGGTCAAAGACCACATGGTTGAAAAAACTTGTGAAAAATGACCCAAAATAGCTTGTTACCATGGTAATTTCAAAACAATGTGGCAGAATTCTACCAAACCTGGCTCAAGTGTGTATAAGCATGAGAGGATAGACTGATTAGATGTTAGGTCTAGGGATCAAAGGTCATAGGGCAAAAAAAACTTGTAAAAACCATCAAAAATATTTGTGATTTCTGATCGCAAGCTGTATGGCGTGAAATCTTTCTGGCTATGGGATGACGGAGGCAAAAATTTCAACCCTGCGCATTCGGGGATTCATCTAGTTTCATATTTGATCTTTTATATTTGCTATAGATCTTGATAGAGGGCGTCCTATCCGAGCAAGGCACCTGTGACATCGCTATCGACGATCTTATCCTCTTCAATGGTGCTTGCAGCGGTATGACTGATCAGCCTCCATTCGTGTGTAGCGATAACTCGCAGACGGTACCGGGAAATCTTGTCTGTGATTGGTTCCCTGACTGCCAAGATGGTTCGGATGAAGCAAACTGCGGTATGTATGAATATATAGTACTTTTTTGTGTATTGTAATAAATTTATCCACACTGTGCTGCACTCCACCCAGGTGAGAATGGTGACAACTCGCAGACGGTACCGGGGAATCTCGTCTGTGATTGGTTCACTGATTGCCAAGATGGTTCGGATGAAGCGAAGTGTGGTATGTATGAATATAATGTTGAGTCCTTATTTTGTGTATTGTAAAAACGATACTACTCTTATCCTGTTTAATGGTGTCAGCAGTGGGATAACTGATCAGCCTCGTTTTGTGTGCAGCGATAATTTGCAGTCGGTACTTGGTAATCTTGCATGCGATTGGTTCCCAGACTGCCAAGATGGTTCAGATGAAGCAAACTGTGGTATGTATGTAAATAAAGTCTTTCAGTAGTGTATTTTAATAGCGATACTACTCTGATCCTATTAATAATTGACGGCAGTGGGATAACCGATCAGCCTCCATTTGTGTGTAGAGATAACTCGCAGACGGTACCTGGTAATCTTGTCTGTGATTGGTTCCCAGACTGCCAAGATGGTTCAGATGAAGCAAACTGCGATATGTATGAATATATAGTCCCTTTGTAATGTGGTGCAAGAAATACATCCACATTGAGCTGCACTCCACCCAGGTGAAAATGGGTACTTGGCAGGAATTTATTCCTTGGAATGCTTGAGCGCCTGAGTGGCTTGCTAGGCAGTAATAGCCAGGGTGACAATATGGTACCTAGTATCAGCCCAATGAAAGTCCATTAGATTAATTCTAGTTGCTATCCTAACATACTTACTTAGATCGCATTTAGTGTGAAAATGTTTTTGCTTCATTGTTGTTTTCATATATTTGTAGAACCCTGATGTATTATATGCATCTGTGTTATCTTCATAAGTTTGTTTTCCACAAAACCGATCATACAGGAACTGGTACAAAGTTGACTTCAGTCTTTTTTCGTTAAATATCCATTATATAGATAGATAAATAGATGAAAAACAAACTTGCCGAGGGGTAATCATTGGTTGAAGATTTGAAGATATGCTTTCATGAAGATAGGTATTTACTCAAGTAAAAAAATACACTGTATGTGTTCATATAGAGCATTGATGATAACGATGATGATTATGATGATGATGATGATGATGATGAGTATACTTCAGTCAGAGACTTAACATACTTCATTATTCCATCCTGCCAGGATCCTGCACATTTGAAGATGACCAATGCAGCTACATGACCGACCCCTCCGGCCTGTTTCCGTGGATACTCCAAGGCGGCACAGCCACACCTCCTCCCGGCCTACCCCTCCCAAGCTCCGACCACACGACAGGGTCTGGATACTACATGGTAGTAGACTACTTGGCCCAGTCGCAGGCTAGGGACTATGCCAGACTTGAAGGCCCGCTGATACAGGAGACTAGTGCAAGGTGTACAATGACATTTTACTATGTGCTTAGTGGCCAAAGTAAGTTTATAGATTAAGTTTAGAGATATTTAGAAAGTCATTGAGTATCATACATTTTCTCACGCATGCAAAGACTTCTTTATATCATGAGTTAGACCATGTTTTTACAATGAGAAGAAGGCCTCACGGTACGAATTATCTATTTTGGAAATGTGAGTGGTCCTGAAAAGGACCTACCAACGCTCGACGTTTCGATGACCATCTTCTCCTGAAGATGATGAGAACATACTCATCGAAATGTCGAGAGTGGGTATGTCATTTTCAGGACCACTCACATTTCCAAGAAAGATAACTTGTTGTACCCCGAAGCCTTCTTCTCATCATTGATCCATGAGTGAAACCATCACGTGGTATGTTTTTATAAGTTGTGCAAAACATTGACTACCTGGCTCAGTTGCAGGCGAGTGACTATGCAAGGCTTGTCCAGGAGACGAGTACTAGGTGTACGATGACATTTTACTATGTGCTCAGTGGCCAAAGTAAGTTTCGTGAACCAGATAACTGTTGTTGAGTGTACATTCATTTTACTTTGTTGATGATGCTTTGAAATATACTGATTTAATCAGACTGCAAGGAATTGTAAATTCCATCGTATTATATATTCCAAGAATCCCCAGCTATGATATCTATAAGTATTATTTTCTTACAATCCTGAGATAGTACATGTATTTTTATTTCAGGAGCAATTCAAAACATTTTAGTTCAGAGATAATGATTGTTGGTAAAGCCCTGTAATCATTGCAAAAGAAAACCAAATAGTGCTCAATTACAGGCTATTCTGTGTAAGGAGTGTAAATTCAACCCTCCTATGTTTGGTACTTTCCTGAATTACCCGATTTGTAAATTCAGTCTTATGCTCTTGAATAATGATAACTCATGTAGTTTATAAATAGAGATAATCCAGGAGAGAAAAGAAGGGGATCAGATTCACAAAAGTATAGTCTCTTTATGGAATTGCCCCTTGCCGTAAGATAATTTTTCAATTTGTATACATATTGCAAAGCATTTTTATATTTCAGCATGAAACTTTTCGAATGATTCAATTATTTCTTCCAGGTGATCTGATGGTTTCGTATAAGACATCATCTTCTGAAGAGACCACCATCTATCCCCATTTTTACAATATACCCTCTCATTATCATGGTCGCCGTTTTTAACCATTGGACATTACCACAAAAGAGAAAAATCAATTTTATGATCAATCACAAACTTTGGTACATGATTTCCCATAGACTTGTTATTAGTATTGATTATACGATTGATTAAAGAACATTATGTAATGGGACACTGCTCTAGTTCTACAATAGAGTACCCTCTCATGCTGAGTAGTGTACAATTTTACTGCTTTTGAAATAATGAAAAAAAATCTAAAAATATAGTTAAATGAAGTAAAAAACACCCTGAGCTTTCGATCCTAGCAAAATCTTAATCATAAGTAAAATGACAAGTATATAGAAAAAACTAAAAGAGGATACGGAGAGAAAGAAAGAACAGGATGTGAGGGGCAGCAAAAAATATATATAGATGTTATGAGAGGGTTAAAGCATCAAACCTTTCTTCTAATTAATTACTTCTTCCAGGTGATCTGATGGTGTCCTTTAAGACATCGCCTTCTGAAGAGACCATCATCTATCGCCGTTCAGTGCCTCGAGGGACTTCATGGCAGCAAGCAGTTCTCTACACTGGTCGTATCCAAAACCAACACATGGTAAGTAATGTCTAGACTTAATATTAAACATGACAGACATAGAGGAGGGACAAAATAATGATAATAATGATAATGCATTTTTATATGGTTCAACTGTTTACAAGGTTTCTATTTTAAAAGCAAAATAAACAAAAAAATCCATGCAAGAAACTATAGCAGTTGCATAATTGAAATAATTCTTGCCTTATCCCAACACAAAAATCATTAAATTGAAAACTAGAGCAGGTTTTGTATGTATTAACAGATCATATTCCTGCACGGTAGGTATGGATATTGTTCATTTGAGTTGAATGCAGCAATTCAATTCAATTCAATTCAATGTTTATTAAAATATATCATAGCAGCCAGGAGGCTGAATTGTGACACATCGTACAATTAAAAAGACATTTAAAATACATCAAATACTTGGAGCAGAAAACAACCCTGGCGGCCAGTGAGGCGCACAGATGTCACCATCACCATCACTCTATCTTGAATTGATTCAGCAATCTTCTGATCAGCTATCAGTTATGAGCCTGAACCACCTGACACAAATAGTTACAGGGGTGTAATGATAATGAGGAATTTTCTGTCATATTCTATTGTCTTCTTTGCAATTATGTAATTTATTTTATTGTTTTGTTGTTCTTTAGATTAACTTCCTCAGCCTACCGTCAATGATTCACCCCTCCCAACCTTTAAGAATTTTGAGGAAAAAATATAAATATTTGGAGAGAGCTTCAAAGCCATTTCATCAGATTTTTCCTATTTTTCTGGACTATTCTACTATACAGTCCAATGAGAAACATGGTTTCTTTCTTCTTTTTCAGCAAATAATTTCATCGACCTCATATATCATGGAGCGTTGATGAATTGCTATCATAAAAAAGCAATATTCTCTCATATCTTTGCAGTGTTCTAATGTATTTCATTGTTTCATTGTCTTAAGATTAACTTCCTTGCCCTTCCCAACTTCTCTGACATCGGTATCATCGCCATTGATGACGTCTTCTTAGGAAGCTGTGCCTTGCTTCACCCTAAAACATCATGCAACATAGATGAATTTAGATTATCGAAAAGCAATCCTCTCTCACACCTTTACATTGTTGTAATATATTTTATTGTTTGATGTCTCTAGATTAACTTCCCTGGCTTGCCTGACCTCTCTGAAATTGGAATTATTGCCATCCATGACGTTTTATAAGCTGCACATTGCCTTGAGTTGAGAAATTATGCAAAATTTATGGATTCAAATGAACCGAAAACTAAATTTCCCTCATATTCTATGGTCTTTCAGCTCATTTCAGATCAGTTTATCTTCTTTTGTAATGTCGTAATGTATTTTATCGTTTCTTGTCTTTAGATCAACTTCCTTGGCTTGCCTGACCTCGCTGACCCCGGCATCATCGCCATCGATGACGTCTTCTTAGGAAGCTGTGCCCTGCCACGACCGGAGACATCATGCGACATTGATGAGTTCCGCTGCTCAAACAGAGCATGTGTCAATTTGGAATACCTCTGTGACTATGACGATGATTGTGGAGACTACTCTGATGAGCTGCAGTGTGGTTCGTACACTTTTTCATTACAATTAAGGCTGTTCTATTAAGTTGGTTTTAAAGGTTTTTGTATGGTTTGAAAGTGGTTCATCGTGGTGAAGAATAATTGAAGAGAGTTGATCAGTTGTCTCACGATGTGCAAACGTAGAACGTTAGTGAAGTGACGTTTCGACTGCTGTATACTGCTAGCCTTCAGCAGACTATAATGAAGTTAGACTACGTTGTGCGCACCTTATATTGTCACGGGAGAGGCTCGGAGCGATCGGGTGCATGCTCTTGTTCCTAGCGCCGTGATTGGTTGCTGCCGTTGACCAATCAGTGGTCGTGCCATTGTTCCCCGCCGAGTTATGAAGGCTAGCAGTATAAAGCAGCCGTAACGTGACTAACGTTCTACGTTTGCACATCGTGAGGCAATTGATCAACTCTCTTCAATTAACTTAAGGTGTTTGTACTTCTCTCATACTTTAGCGTACTTCAAGAGTTATGCGAGCTATAGTCATTTAAGAACATTACACCTGACCTGCAAAATATCTATGAACAATGAAAAGTTAGTTTAAAGAAAGTTGGATGCACAGATTTATCGAATTGCACACCATAATTTTTACTTTTTGCAGCAAAGGTAATGAGATACAAGAAAAAAAGAAAAAAGTTCTCCAATGTTGCCGATGATTTCAAACAGAACTTGCAGCCATCAGAGTACCTCTGTGATTGTGACCTTGTGGAATGTTCTGATCAGCCTTGAAAAATTATTTCAAAGATATTTCCCTTCGTAAGGGATCAGATGTAAATTTATTTGCATCAAATGTCAAAATAAGCAAAGATCTATTTTTCAATTCTAGAAGTATTATTGCTTGTTTTGAAAAGTCTGCAAAATTGTTATAATTCTGCTTCTACAGATTCGTCATCTTACACCGGACGATGTGATTTCGAAACAGACCTCTGCTCCTACTCCACCCTCTCTAGTGACTTCAGCTGGATGCGAACCTCCGCTGCGCTGGTATCAGACCAGTCTTACGCCCCTACTAGGGATCATACGACCAATAACAAGGGGGGTTATTACCTCTTAGCTGATAGCATGGGGCGACAGAGGGGTGATATCGCTCGAGTGGTGTCACCAGTTTTTGAGGCAACTGGTCTGATTACAACATGCACAGTAAGTAGCTTTTAGTGTTATGGCTATTTAATTTCTATATTAGGCTTTAATCATGTTTTGACGAGCCATAAGATTGATCACTCCTACGCCCCTAATAGTGATCATACTACCAATAATAAGGGCAGGTATTACCTTCTTGCCGATAGTATGGGGTGGCAGAGGGGTGATGTCGCTCGAGTGGTGTCACCAGTTTTTGAGGCAACTGGTCTGATTACAACATGCACAGTAAGTAGCTTTTAGTGTTATGGCTATTTAATTTCTATATTAGGCTTTAATCATGTTTTGACGAGCCATAAGATTGATCACTCCTACGCCCTTAATAGTGATCATACTACCAATAATAAGGGAGGTTATTACCTCCTTGCTGATAGCATGGGGCGGCAGAGGGGTGATGTTGCTTGTGTGGTGTCACCAGTTTTTGAGGCAACTGGTCTGATTACAACATGCACAGTAAGTAGCTTTTAGTGTTATGTCTATTTACTTTCTATATTAGGCTTTAATCATGTTTTGACGAGCCATAAGATTGATCACTCCTACGCCCCTAATAGTGATCATACTACCAATAATAAGGGCAGATTTACCTTCTTGTGTGGGGTGACAGAGGGGTGATATCACTCGAATGGTGTCACCAGTTCTCAAGGCAACTGGTCTGATTACAACATGTACAGTAAGTTGTTCTTGCAGTTATAGTTTCAAATCTACTTTCACCAATTCTCAACATAGCATGATTTTCCGCTATATGAATTGGATCTATTAATTTTATTATTATTTTCATTATTCTCTCTACAGATAAGATTCTTTTTCTCAGCGTTTGGACCAGATGTCGGTGTTTTCAACATTTACACAAGATACACAGTTGGAGGCCCTCTAACGCCAATCCTTACAATCAGCAACTATGCCATAGATAGTTATACATACTTCACTGAGAGCATTGTGACCAATGCTGACTACCAGGTATGCTGTACTTTTCTTAACCCATTCAGGACAGAAGTCATTTTACTACAAAATTCAATCACTCTTCCATTTCTAAATTGGCAACACTATAATATTTGATTCTCTCTTCAGAGAAATCTAATTGCCTGATTGAATCTGTATCATCAAAACATGTGTTAAAACATTAAAAATTATCAATTTGCATGAATACTAGGAATTTGTACATACCTGCATTTAATGTGATATTTAATGTGTCGCAAATTTAAGGATTTGTAAGAATTTTAGTAATTACTAAAAAATCTATGTGACAAACACAAATGGTGGCACAATTGTTATGGTCAGATTTGTTCAATATTATGTTTCCTCTTTTTCCTCATGCATCTGGTATACTTTTAAAGCCCTTTATAAAAGAATTATTGAACCATTGACCCAATTATTGATTTGCTGCAGCTCATAAATTACTG
>BQKZ01006323.1:9152-34118 GCA_036244855.1 Temnopleurus reevesii | reverse complement strand
GGTGCTGATGAAACAGCTTGTGGTAAGTTTGAACATAGACCTGGGAGATGTTTCACCAAGTCGTTCTTAAAGTTACGCACAACTTTACGTTCGACTGGTATCAATTCTTGCGCTGAATGCGTGCACTATTATGAATTATTACGCAACAAGAAGGGGTACCAGTCGTACGTAAAGTCGTGATTAAAGTCTTTCCTATCTTGATGAAACACCACCCTGTTCGTTATTCTTTCATTAGAAGATTGAGTTCTAAAATACCCCTAGTATGAACAAGCATCCTCCGCATCCCACTCCTGACATTTAGCTGTGGGAGGGGACGACCTGACACAAAGTCAAGTGTCCGACATCTTTGTGATTACCAAGTTTTTGGTAAGTCTTTACGTTGGATCGGATTATGTTTCAAAGACTTTTTAAAGTCAGGAGCTAAAATAAATGCAATTTTAGATGCAATTTTTTATAGTGCACGTATCCACTCTGCTGAGTGCTCAAGGCGCTTTGCAATATTATTACCCATGCCCCAATTACAAACCAAAAATCTCCCCTTCCCTGTCGCATTGAGACCTCAGCTGCGGGGAGGGGATGTGTGTGACTCAAAGTGTCAGAATTCTTTTGCATTGCACTAACGCTGCCAATAAAACGGCTTGCGATGAGTTTTACTCTATATCTGCTTATATTTTAAAATTTAATTAACCCAGGGGGCCTCAATCACCCCCATTGTTTACCACCACATCTCCATTTTATGCATTATGTTAAAAAGGAGATACATCGTTATACATGTATATCTGGTATATTTCTCTCATCCTGGACAGTATTTCACCAACTTACGAAAGACATTGAGAACAACTACACGCATGACTGGTGTCAGTTCTTGTGCTGAATGAATGAGAATCTTATGCGTATCACAACTGTTAACTTACTCCAGTCTTTCTTAAATTTGTTTGTAACTTTAAGAACAAATTGGTGAAACACTGTCCAGGTCAGTGGTCTTCTTCTTCATCATTTTATCTGTTTCCAAATGCATGAGTTATACAATACAAGAACTGGTTTTATTTCAGGTAACTGTTAGTTTGACAATGACTTCCGTCAATATTTATGCATGTACATGCATTCAAACATAATCACAAATAACTCTTGCCTGTTGTATTTTTTTTTGTTCCTTTGCACCTCGGAATAGTCTGACTAGATAGATGGTGCATTACAAATGCTTTGCCTATTATTATTTTTATTATTGTTATCTGCTTCTATTTAACATTATAATTAGTGAATGGGTACCTGGCAGGAATATTTATTCTTTGAAATGCCAAGTGCGCCGTGAATGGCTGCCAGGCTAAAGCCAGGGTAATAACAGAGCTGCCAACCAGTACGGATTCCTTTCCACATTTCAACTCTATTACACATAGCAAGGGAGTGTTCAAATGAATAGATATTCAAGATCAATTTACAAGAGAAGAAGAATATTATCCAATACACCTGTTTCTCCGCGAAAACGCTTTATCATCCACTGGCATAAACTTTTTATTGATTTAGGGTGTGAATCAAATGAATGTTTTGCTGTTACAAAATGTCATACCTCTCGATCTTATAAATAGCTTCCAGATGCTTTCCAGCTGATACCGTTGATTCAAGGGTACAAAGAAGTGGTATTGTGTACATAACAATGTATCACTTAATTACTGATGGCCATATAATAAAGTACTCCATAAGAAAACGAAATGGAAGGAAAATACGGATTTTGGTTGGCAGCTCTGTAATAATAATGTAAAGCGCCTTGAGCACTCAGCAGAGTGGATACATGCGCTATATAAATTGCATCTATTATTATTATTATTATTATTAGACCGGAGACCTAAGGTACAGCCATTTTTCTCACCACCCGTCACCTCTTATTACAGCCATTCATCTATGACTAGCATTTTTTCCCTCGTCCTAGTCAGTCTTTTTATCTTATTTACATTTTTGGAGCCTATGGACGACCAGCAGTGTTGTGCCTTGCACTGCAGAATGGGATATCCGGCCAAATCATATCTTGTATTTTAGTTGAATCGGAAAATAAATACCATACATAACCATTTCTTATTTCAGGTAACTGTGAGTTTGACACTGACCTCTGTCGAGGGGATAACTTTGGCTGGCAGCGAACAGAGGCTGGTTCAGGAGGGGACTCTCTGGATCGAGATCACTTCTATGATCCTTTGGGTAAGTCTTGTACTGCAATCCAACGTCTTATTAAAAGTAAACTTTGTTAAAGGTGAAAACAAAGTGTGACCTATTACATCGAAACCCGTCAATGCAAAACCCTTCATCAAAACCCTTAACCCTAAAAAGCCCAAGCTATTTTGATGTCTCTGTGGCCCAAGGGGGGGGGCACATTGTGCCCCCCCCCTCGAGAACTTCCAAAATATTTGACGGATCGGGCTGAAATTTGGCACAGATGTAGAGCAAGTCGTAATCTACAATTTCTGACCGTCAGAATTTCTCAAGGTTACCGTTTGAGGGCGCAATTTAATAAAATACATTAAAAAGGGTGAATTTTGTCACTTTTGACATATGGTCTATTATAATCAATATTGTGGATTGAAGAATGACTGAAATGTGGTATTATCCCCCTTCAATATCTTAGGAACACATTCCATGACTTTATTAAACACATTAGATGCATTTAGAGGTCAAAATATGACAATAATTGCATCATATCATATTTATCACAATATTGCTGATAGAGGGCGCCAGACAGCTTTTAAAAAGTTCATGTTACTCCTTTAATTTTTAACTTTTTAAGCTCCAATCTTCACCAATATGATTTTCAGGGCTTTCTGGAAGTGTCTGGGGTACTTTTATTTGCATTAAGTTGGAAAAAGTATTTTTAAATATTTTATTAAATATTTATGAAAAAGTGACTAAAAAACAAAGAAAAACAAAAAGAAATTGTCGGGAAGCGTGTTTTCTGTTCAAGATGCACAGAAGAGAGCAAAAGCAAACTAAAAATCATAAATTGTGACCATTTCCGTGCCTTTTTGGGCAGATTTGAAGCTGAAAAACTGAAATTATTCGAAAAACGGACAAGCATGCTGTTTGTTTTGTGGTTGCCATGGCAACATGAAATACGGGATAATGATAAAAATGATATCATAATGTCCGCAACAAAATTTCAGAAAAAATCACCAAATTTGAGCGTAATCGGACCAAAAATGTAGGAGTGGTTTACGATTATGTGGTAGGGGGGCACATTGTGCCCCCCCTTGGGCTTTTTAGGGTTAATGATAATGATGATTTTAATGATAATAATAAGATGAAGAATAATAATAACTTATACATAACACTTTATACAGAGTGTTTCTAAGTACTCAGTGCATTATTACTCGGCTATAATATGGCTACCATATGGCGCCCTCTGCATTCAAGTATTTTCTTACTACCGTTACCCACTCACCTCATCTGGGTTGAGTGCAGTACAATGTGGATAAATTTCTTGCTGAAGGAAATTAACGTAATAGATGAGATTCATCCCCATTGTGCTGTACTCAACCCAGGTGAGGTGAATAGGTACCGGTAGGAAGAAATTCCTTGAATGCAGTGGGTAGCCATGCTATAGCAGGGTCATAATGCACAGATTGCTTAATGTAGAAATACTTTGTATTGAGTGCCATATAAATGTTGTGTAATATCATCATCATTATTATTATTATTATTATTATTATTATTTGATAATTAATAAGCATGCATTACTTTTATTTACAGTACCTGGATGGTATCTTCAGAACATCTTCGGCTACAACTCCTATGTGACCCCTGACCTCGGGCCAACGGGGTCGCGATGTCAGGTCAACTTCTTCTACTACATGAGCAGTGACCTTGACCTCTTAGAGTTAAGGGTGTACATTCTTGGTGATGAAGGTGAACAGATATTCCTGAAGAGAGGCTCTGAGAATCCCGGGACGTGGCAGCAGGCTATTAGTCTTATCGGGCAACAGAATCGCAGAATACAGGTTAGTGAAAGTCGTAGCAAGTTAATGTCAAACACCCGAATATATTGGCTACCCTTGGAGACCAGAAATGGTAGTCGTTGTCTAATAGCAAGAATCTTCAGGTCTTCGAGTTAAGGGTGTAGATTCTTGATGGGGAGCAGATCTTCCTCAAGAGAAGATCTGATAATCCCGGGACATGGCAGCAGGCTATTAGTCTTATCAGGCAACAGAATCGCAGAATACAGGTGAGTTAAATCCGTAGCAGGTTAATGTCAAATACGCGCATATATTGGCTACCCTTGGAGACCAGAAATGGTAGTCGTTGTCTAATAGCAAGAATCTTCAACTGTTGAGTTAAGGGTATACATTCATGATGGTGATCAGATATTCCTAAAGAGAGGATCTGAGAATCCCGGGACGTGGCAGCAGGCTATTAGTCTGATCGGGCAACAGAATCGCAGGATACAGGTGAGCTAAATTTGTCGATAGTAGCCGCAGAAGAGGAAAATAATTATGGGCACAGTTTACTTATGACCTGTGCAGGTTCGTAACCCTCATAGTTCATCCGGAGGGAATGATAATGATAGATGCAATTTATATAGTGCACGTATCCACTCTGCTGAGTGCTCAAGGCGCTTTTACATTATTATTACCCTGGCTTTAGCCTGGCAGCCATTCACGGCGCACTTGGCATTTCAAAGAATAAATATTCCTGCCAGGTACCCATTCACCTCACATGGGTTGAGTGCAGCACAATGTGGATGAATTTCTTGCTGAAGGAAATTGACGCCATGGGTAGGAATCGAACCTACGACCCTCTAGTTGAAAGGCGAGAGTCACGACCACTACACCAAGGCGCCATGTTAGTGGTCACTTTAAGCAGGTGGTCATTGTAGACAGGTGTTGGCTCAGATGTATGTAGGCTAAACCTGATACATTTTATTAGGTATCATAGTGGTTAAATACAGGTTAGTTATTCGATGCAGTTGAGTAAAAATTCTACTACATGAGCAGTGATTTTGACCTCCTCGAGCTAAGGATGTACATTCTTGATGATGGGGAGCAGATCTTTCTCAAGAGAGGATCTGAGAACCCTGGGATGTGGCAGCAAGCTATTAGTCTGATCGAGCAACAAAATCGCAGGATACAGGTTAGTAAAAATCGTAGCAAGTTAATGTTTGACCTGTCTATAGCGGCCACCCTTAGAGACTAGAAATATTAGCAATTTTCGACAGGTGACCTCTTTATATATGTTCTAGCAACCATGCAGACAGGTGGTAGTTATTAAGGTTATTAAGGTTACCCTCCAACCTTCATAGGTCTTTTCCGTTGTTGAATAAGGATCGACAATCTTCCGCTCTTATAGCTTGATGATGAGCTAATCTTTCTCAAGAGAGGCTGTGAGAATCCTGGGACATGGCAGCAGGCTATTAGTCTTATCGGGCAACAGAATCGCAGGATACAGGTGAGCTAAATCCGTCTATAGTAGCCGCAGAAGAGGAAAATAATTATGGGCACAGTTTGTTCATGACCTTTGCAGGTTCATAACCCTCATAGTTAATCCGGAGGGAAGCAATGTTAGTGGTTACTTTAAGCAGGTGGTCATTGTAGACAGGTGTTGGCTCAGATGTATGTAGGCTTGACCTGATACATTTTATTAGGTATTATAGTGGTTAAATACAGGTTAGCTGTTCGATACAGTTGAGTAAAAATTCTACTACATGAACAATGACCTCGACTTCCTCGAGCTAAGGGTGTACGTTCATGGTGAAAGGGAGCAGATCTTTCTCGAGAGGATACCTAACATTTTCATTGATACAGATTAGATTTGACCATATATACTTGAATCAAGTACAACCAACGACTTACACTGTAGCTCTCGATGGGAACCCGTTCCTGAACTGTGTAGCTAATGAGTGATTGAAAAATTGAATAAAACATTGAAAATAAGATGAGAATACTGTTCATATCTACAATACTGATTTATACTTAACATTTGTATTATTACAGGTTAGCTTTGACCATGTGTACTTAAACCTGGTTCAACCAACGACATACACTGATGTTACACAGCAAACTAATGATGGTAAAATTGAATAAGATGATTAGGAACAATGATGTGACAGTAAATGATGCTCAGATATGAAATGTATATATTATTGACCAATACCTAATATTTTTTATTTTTATTGATACAGGTTAGCTTTGATCATATATACTTGAACCCGGTCCAGCCAACAACATACACTGTAGCTCTGGATGGGATCTCTTTCTTGAACTGTGCAGCTAATCAAACACTATCCTCAGGTGAGTTACACACTTAACCCATGGACTACTGAATCCTGTAATTTCCATAGACTTTGCACAGGGAATACCCTGTTTCAGTAGTCAATGGGTTTAACATTTTGATTCAAATCAAACACTTTCCTCGGGTGAGTTACACTCTTAACCCTTTCAGGACGATATAACACTTTTTGTGTTTTGGTTCAATAAATGTTGATGTAGTGCTAAAAAAAATATACCTGGTGTATGAACAGAAAGAGAGAAAAAATTGATGCTTCATCTGACCATTTTTATTCTATCATAAATCCTTAAATTGGCAACGCAGAAATAATTTGAAAATCACCATTTTCCATGCAAATTGGCAACTTTATAATTTTTAAAACACATATTGACAAAGAAGATTCCATATGGTAACATAATTTTTAATGGAAACATTCTAAAAAGAGAATCTAAAATTTTAGTGTTGCCAATTTAGGAAAGGAATAGTGATTGAATTTGTTGTAAAACAATTCCTGTCTAGAATGGGTCAACCCATTGACCACTGAATTATGCTGATTATGAGAATGAAAATGATCACCACCACCATCACCATCATCATCATCATCATCACCACCACCATCACCATCATCATCATCATCATCACCACCACCACCACCACCATCATCATCATCATCATCATCATCATCACCACCACCACCACCACCACCATCGTCATTGTCGTCGTCGTCGTCGTCGTCGTCGTCATCATCATCATCATCATCATCATCAACATCTTCATCACCATCTTCGTCGTCACCAACATCGTCATCATCATCATTATCGAAAATTATGTATATTGTACTTCTAATACTGCTTGTGCAGATGTGAACTGCACCACAACCATCGTCATCATCCTCATCACCACCAACACCACCACAACCACCATCCTAGCAATTATTGAAAGTTGTGTTTATAGTACTTATACCGGGAGCATCCCACGAGTCCGACAGCCCACGAGTCCGACAGCTCACGAGTCCGACAGCCCACGAGTCCGACAGCTCACGAGTCCGACAGAAATGAATATAAGCCTACTACATCGACAATTTTCAAAATGAGGTTCGAGCTAGACATTTTTACTTTCACGCTCGCAAGATCGACACTGACAAATTATTTGCTTTGAGCCCAACAGCACGCAAACAGACCTACGAGACCGACTAATGTAAATATAGTGCTGTCGGACTAATAGACCAATTCTACCTAGAGTCGGTCTCATTTGCAAAATTTATGTTCGGTCGTAATCGTAAATCGTTTTCATAATTTTGTCGGATTAATAACTTGTCTGACTCTAATCCGTTTTTATGTAATGTCTATTTCGTGCACCAATTATTCAAAATGTCGGCCTCGTGAGCTGTCGGACTCATGGGCTGTCGGACTCGTGGGCTGTCGGACTCGTCGGTAGTACCCCTTATACCATTATACTTTGCAGATCTGAGCTTCACGAATTATGGTCACCATGTTAATCATTATCATCATCACCACCACCATCCTGGTCATTATAAAAAATTGTGTCTATGGTAAGTATTTCTAAAGATGTAATCCGCTCCATAATTATGATCAACATCTTCATCATCATGATCCTCATCATGACCATCGTTATCATCACTTTTCATCCTCACCACCACCATCCTATGAGGAAGTTGTGTTTACTGTACCTCATTCTCTTCATTCAGATCTGAACTGCACCTTTGAGCAGGACCTCTGTGGTTACTTCCAAACTCCAAGCCCTGAAGATGATTTTGACTGGACTAGAAATAGTGGATCGACGGGAACGACAAGCACTGGGCCATCGTTTGACCATACCACTGGCTCTGGTAATAATCATAATATAAATAGACATTTGTTTACACTTACATATTTACACAGCGGGTGTCCAAGATGCTGGTATGATAACTGATGATGGTGATTATAATGATGATGTTGATGATGGTGATGATGATACTTTAAATCTCCTAAATAGCGGAGGGATCATCCAAGAGATAGAGATAATGGAGCTGGTTTCGATGGTGATAATGATAATTATGGTGATTATGATGATAATGACGAGGATGATGATGATGATGATGATGATGATGATGATGATGGTGATAGTGATGGTGATGGTTTTAATGATGATGATGATGATGACGGTGATGAAGATGATGATGGGGAGGATGGCATTGATGATGGTGCTGATGGTAATGGTGATGAGGACAATGGTGGTGGTTTGATGATGATGATGATGATGATGATGATGATGATGATTTATGATATGGTCAATAAAAATTAAGGCCATAAAACAGTGGATCGACAGGAGCGACAAGCATTGGACCATCGTTTGACCATATTCCAGGCTCTGGTAATAATGGTAATGATGATGGTGATGATAATGGTGGTGGTGGTGGTTTTGATGATGATGATGATGATGATGATGATGATGATGATGAGGTGACAATAATAATGGTGGCTACTTGTATAGCGCACAGGTCCACCTTATCGGTGCTCATGGTCCTGAAAGCTTTACACTCACTATTACCTGGCTCTATACTAGCTGGCAGCCATTATGGTGCTCCGCATTACAAGGAATTTCTTCCTGCCGTTCAACTTCCTGCCATAATGATAATGATTTTCAACAAAACATTTTTAGCAAATAAAAACCCATGGATAAACAGGAACAAAAACCTTGCTTTGTTCATTTAATTCAGGATATTACATGTATACGGAGCTAAATGGAAATTCCAACGGTGAGAAAGCTCGCCTGGAGTCCCATCCACAACCACCCCCAGATGATAATGGAATCTGCCTAAGTTTTTATTATCATATGTATGGGCCCTATGTGGACACGCTCAATGTTTTGCTCAAAGAGGGGAGTTTAGAAACATTGTTGTGGACGAGGAAACAGACGCAAGGAAACCAGTGGCTTCTGGCGCAGAGGACGATCAAAACAATCTCAAGTTGGTCGGTAGGTATTACGAGATTGAATTCAAATCAATTAAAATCAAATCATTAATTTTTTCAATTTTTTCAATTTTTCAAAGATTAAGAAATATGAAAAGTCAGAAATAATAGTAATAATAGATGCATTTATATAGCGCACGTATCCACTCTGCTGAGTGCTCAAGACGCTTTACATTATTATGATATAGTTATATAACAAAAGAAGCGAAAAAAGCCAGCAAAGAAGCGAGGCTTATTTAAAAGGCTGACCCCTGTGAGAAATTGCTTACACATATATCATATACATGATATATATTTAGTGTAGGCTGTGAGCCGTATAAGCATGTACACATAAACATAAACAAACCATATCGTAATAATAATAATAATGGTGGCTACTTGTATAGCGCACAGGTCCACCTTACCGGTGCTCATGGCGCTGAAAGCTTTACACTCACTATTACCCGGCTCTAGCTGGCAACCATTACGGCGCTCCGCATTACAAGGAATTTCTTCCTGCCGTCCCCATTTACCTCACCTGGGTCGAGTGCAGCACAATGTGGATGAATTTCTTGCTGATGGAAATTGACGCCATAGGTGGGATTCGAACCTACGACCCTCTGGTTGAAAGATGAGAGTCAGAACCACTACACTACGGCGCCTCCAGATGTCGATCAGAAATAAACAACAGAAGACATAACAGTTGAACTATGTTTAAGAAAGGAACTATTTAAGAGCCAAGTCAATTACATGTACTATTTCTTCCTTAAATTTGCAACATTAAAATGTTTAATTCTCTTTTCGGAGCATATCAATTTTCAATGCGTCATCACAATCAACATGATCAGTGCTCTTGTTTGAATGTGGGTGAGCTTATGTGACTCGGTTGTAAGAATTCAACATGTCAAATCGTTTCGAGTAGCCTTGCGATTTGCTGACAACTGCTTGCGGCTGGTGATCTCTACATAGTTATGACGTCATAACACATTTCTGTCTGTAGCAAGCTAATCGTTAGGTAGTAGACTCGTAACTTTCTGATGGGCTTCGGCATAATTACTACTGTTCAAGCACCTCTTTTTTAATTTTGTTCAGGTTGTCTTTGAAGGATTCCGCGGCCCAAGAAACTTTGGGGACATCGCCATCGACGACGTCATATTCTATTCAGGAGCATGCCCACCATCTAGTAAATTCTCACTCTCTCTAACTTAAAGTAGATATTGATTGGGAAATGGGAAATATTTGGAAAAATTTGATATATATATGGAGAGCTAAGAGGATATGTAACAAGACTTTATAACTGGAGAATGCTCTATCATTACCTGAAAAGAGTATTCGAGTTCTAAAAAAATACCTCAAAATGCTCTGTTTGCCACAAAACCACATGTATTTTAATGACATCACCAAATGCACTCACGCTTATTATGCACACAGCTTTTGTGAAGAAATCACTCCTAAAATAGGACCAGTGCGTTAATGCACATGAACTAGTAAATTACACATTGGATGACATCTGCCTTTAGTCTTATCGTGTCGGACACTTTGCAGTTTAAATATTTGGTGAAAAGTCAATGCTATGTTTTAAGCAGGCATGATTTTATCACATTATTAACTTATAAAACTGAGCAACACAACAACAAAAGATTGGAAAAAATTCAATTTACATGGTACAGGTATTATTTTCTATCAGTATCTTCCGTAATACAGTACTTTATATTTTCATTCAATTTAGTATAGTGTATTTTTTTTTCCAATCAAATCCAATATAAAAACGATCAATTACAAAATTCCAAATAAATCATAACATAATTTTTTTTTACATTAAAAGGTCCACATGGGGTCCACTGCCATATGAACTAATTGACTTCAAACAAAAAAAAAAAATGATGTGACTACAAACGGAAGGGTTTATAAAAAAAAACCTTGGCTTGCAGAGTGTATACCCCTTAAAAAGTAAGGAAAATAATAAATAAATATATATACGTGATTTGATTTACAGATGAATGTGATTTTGAGGTCAGCCTGTGTTCATGGACCCAGGGAAGAGACGATGATTTTGATTGGTCGATTGGAAGCGACGGATCACCGTCAGCCGGCACAGGACCCCCAACGGACCATACTACTGGAACAGCTTTAGGTAAATAATCTTGTATTTGGACAATTTCTGTAATTTTGTATGCAAGTCTGACCCTTTATATGATACACAATGCCATGATCTGAAAAAGGTAGTCAAAATTTAAGTTCATATCCGTCATTAGAAAGCACTGTGAATTGGTTTCAACTCTCTCAATCTTCTTCATCAATGTGGACATGGACATTTTCCTATGTCCCATATCGCATCATGAGTCTACTAGCCAACATCCACACATTGTGCATTATGCATAGAAAACAAATATAATTGATTCAAATGTGGTAAATCTATTGTCATAACCTACAGGAAAGTTCGCGTATGTTAGCACGGCATCACCGCCGCGCGTACTCAGGGCGAGTTTGCTCGCATCGTGAATCTACCAGCCATCATCCAGACAGTGTGTATTATTCACAGAAAAGAAATTAAATCGATTTAAATGTGGCCAATATTTGTCATTTTATAACACTTTGAATCAGTTTCAACTTCCTTAATCTTTTTAATCAATGCCTACAGGAAATTTTGGGTATGTCAGCACAACATCACCGCCGCGATCCCAGGGGGAGTTTGTTTGTATCGTGAGCCCTATCTATCAGCCAACATCCATACAGTATTCTTTATGGACAGAAAACAAATGTGACAGTAATTGTTCTCAATGCTACAAATTTATAGGAAAGTTTTCTTATGTCAGCACAACTTCACCGCCATGTACCCAGGGAGAGTTTTCCCACATCGTGAATCTACCTACCCACACTTAAACAGTGTGCTCTATGCAAAGAAAACTAATTTAATTTATCTAAATGGGGCCAATCTTTGTCATTATATACAGGAAAGTTTGCGTATGTGAGCACAACATCACCGCCGCGCATCGTGAGCCCCTCTATCAGCCAACATCCATACAGTGTGCGTTTTTCACAGAAAATAGATGTAATTGATCTAAATGTGGCCAATATTTGTCATTTATAACACTTTGAATCAGTTTCAACTTCCTTATTATTTTTAATCAATGCCTACAGGAAATTTTGGGTATGTCATCACGGCTTCAGTGCTGCGTGCCCATATCTATACAGTGTGCTTTATGCACGGAAAACAAATTTATTTGATTTAAATGTGACCAATCTTTGTCATGAACTGCAGGAAAGTTTGCTTATGTCAGCACAACATCACCGCCGCGTTCCCAGTGTGAGTTTGCTCGTATCGTGAGCCCCATCTATCAGCCAACTTCCACTCAGTGTCTTAACTTCTGGTACTACCTTGAAGGCGATGACGTCGGCACGATGAACATCTGGGTGCATGATCTTGTCAATGGGATGTACACGATTGTTTGGACCGAAAGAGGTATGGAGGCATAGATGCCAACCTTCCATAATATGCATGAGATCAAAATTGAAATATATTAATAACGCAACTGCTTAACAATAGTGAGAGAAAACATGGCAACCATTACTGTAGTCCTAGTACTTCACTTGTGATGAAAGTCTTGAATTCACATCAAAAAAAAATTTTTGGGAATGGTTGGCATCTCTGTAATTATATGCCAGATACAGAAGGTATAATGTGATAAAATAAGTAAATGAATCTATAACAAACAAATAATTAATGAGGGAAAGAACATATTAACTAAAATTGTTTACAATAAAATAGGTACATAGATATCACAATACGTTGAAAAGAGAACTCTATTATGAAAAGTGAATGTATATTGTAATGCCTAAGCTCTCCACTTAAAAGAGATATCGAATCGGATGTACTGTTTTCTCATGTTACTCTATTTTCAGTGACCTATGATCTTATAGTAATACAATTAAATTTGAGTACTGGTGTTCCATTGAATTTCATTTCATTCATATGTTCTTCAAGATTCTGTTGTTTCTTGCATTTCAGGGCATGACCATGGTGGATGGCACTTTGGGAGAGCGAGCCTTTCTGCCTCGCATCCCTACGAGATCATCATAGAGGGCGTCCTAGGGTCCAATTCTGTCGGAAGCATTGCGATCGATGATGTGAAGATATCTGATGGGTCATGCCCTCGAGCTGGTAAGAATGGTGGTGGTGGTGGTGATGGTGATGATGATGATGGTGGTGGTGGTGGTGGTGATGAGGGTAATGTTGATGGTGATGGTGCTAATGATGACGATTGTAGTCATTGTGATCATAGTCGTTATTGGGATGATTTTGATGATGGTGATGATGGAGATGAATTTAAATATCGTTTGAAGGTTTCACTCATGGAAGAATGATGAGAATAATGCTTCATGGTACAACGAGTTATCTTTCTTGGAAATGTGAGTGGTCCTGAAAAGGACTTTTCAGGACCACTCACATTTCCAAGAAAGAGATGAATTTACATTTTTTTTTCCTAAATTTCTTATCATAGGATTTTGTGATTTTGAGGAAGACAAGTGTTCTTGGTACAATGAAGCTAGCTTAGATACAAGGGACTGGTTGAGAAATAGTGGCGGTACACCCTCAGACTTTACAGGGCCAAGCATCGATCATACTTACGGCACAGCCTTTGGTAAGATTACAATATTATACTGACTTTATACAAGATATAACATACAAGATACCTTACGGTTCATGCAAGAGTGCATACATTTTTTAAGATTTCCAATGACTTTATGAATGAATGGATGAATGAATGAAAGAACTTTATTACCAAAAATTGAATACAATAAAATACAAACATGTATATATCACAATACATTGGTAAAAGGAGACCAAGAAATAGCAAAACTGCTAGTAGGGTATGGTGCCCAGGTTCATTAAGTAAAATATTCTTGAACACACAAAATAATATAATGTTCATATGATACAACCATGATATAAGAAGTAATAATGATGGATTATATAATTAAATGAGTATGTACAATGAATATCTACTTTAGATATAGTGTATAAGAATAATAATTGACAATGTTACAAACAATAAATATAAAGGTACAAGTTACATAGGATAGCAGATGCGAGAGAAAAATACAATTACACATGAATTTATGATAATGAAGTTGAAATAAAAAACTTTGTTTAGGATGAGTAGTATTGTGTAGAATAGCATTAAGTAGGAACTGAATTTCTTACTTTATTACATGCGCATATAACACAGCATAAAAACAACATAGCTGTCAGATCATAAAATAATCATAATCTCTGGCATGTGCCATAAAAGATCCAAGCTATCATAAAATCATGAACAAAATATTTGTGTTTAACTGCAAGCTTAATCATACCTCTTTTATGTATCCGTATGTAGAAGACTGAATTATTTTCCTTACATTATGATATCTTTTTATAGGCATGTACATGTATTTTGAGACATCGGATCTTGGATCGGGCTCAAGCGATGGGGACTTTGCTTGGCTCATCAGCGAGCATTTTGGCGCTACGTCAGGGACTTGCGTGTACTTTTGGTATCATATGTTTGGAACAGGTAATTATAATTCTGTCTGTCCGCTTCCCATTCTTCAGATTAATTTTAATCGTAATGAATTCTGATAAAGAATGATGTTTGTGACAAATATCAATGTCGGTCTGAAAGATTTCGTTTCGATTGGTAAGCACAGACATGCCACCCAAAAACCGTACTCTACAATTTTTCTATCCTCTTTTACTTCATAAGGTAGTACTAAGACCTATAGATGTTTATGAATGCAGAACACCATCATACTAAAAGGCATCGCACCTATCTCTATCGAGAACATATTATTATTGTCGTACTGGTATTGACTATTTGTGACCCATCCCAGACAATGCTTTAGGTTCTTGGTGACACACCTGTCAAATTATGAAAAAAGGAAATCTGTTTTATACTAAAACTAACCTGAATAATAAAAGCTTACAGGTTGACAGGTGGATGCACGGTGCGATTTAATTATGATGAATTATTACCCATATCCATTGAGATAGGTACCCCTCATCCAAACATAAAATACTTGGCATCACTGTAAGCATTAATATCTCTGGATGATAATTCATGTCTCCTGCTAGTTTCTATGTGTGAATACTGTATTGTATTGGCAAGAGTTTTTATGTGGTTAAGTATACACTGCAAAACACATCATTATATACTTTCTCTCTCATAGGGTAACTATTGGGTAAAATGTTTTGCTATGGAAAACTATCTGCCAGTGTTTTACCCCTTGTGTATGTCTTTGGCAGAATCTATTTTTGCCAGAGTTTTTGCCAAAGTTTTATGCAGTGGAGTTCAGGACCATGTGTCACCAAGTTACGAGAAACTTTGAGAATGACTTAACGCATGATTGGTATCAGTTCTTGTGCTGACTGACGTCGATTCCGGTCTTCGGCGTATTGAATCCTGTGTAGCGGACCTCCAAACATGGCTATCTAATAACTATCTGAAGATGAATGAGGAGAAGACTGAATTCCTTGTCATTGGATCCCGTCAACAACAAGCCAAGGTAACAATAAACCATCTGAGAATTGGCAACTCCCTGATTGTACCATCGGATCATGTGAGAAACCTTGGAGTGACCTTTGATTCTTCTCTTACAATGGAGCAGCATATCACATCTACTTCCAAGGTGGCCTGCATCTCTATTCGCAATCTCGGTAGGATCCGCAAGCATCTAACCAAGAAAGTTGCTGAACTCCTCGTTCATGCCTTTGTTACAACTCGACTAGACAATTGCAACTCGATTCTGATGGGTTTGAGTCAGCATCAACTCCAAAGACTCCAACGTCTGCAGAATATCGCAGCTCGTCTTGTTTCCCTACAAAGAAAGAATGCACACATAACCCCGATTCTGCGTGATCTACATTGGCTACCAATAAACCAGAGAATCGCCTACAAACTTGGAGTCCTGGTCTATAAAGCACTGAATGACAAATCTCCATCCTACATATCAGAGCTCATTTCTCAGCACTAGCCAACCCGCAGTCTCAGATCGGCAGACCAAGCATTGCTGTCGGAATCGCCCAGCCGTACAACCTGGGGTGATAGAGCCTTCTACATCTGTGGGCCAAAACTGTGGAATAGCCTTCCCCACTTCATTAGGAGAGCAGAGACGCAGTCAACCTTTGAGTCCTACCTAAAGACCTATCTGTTCCCCACTACCCTGTCGTTAAAAGAATAACCAAAGTGTACCATCACTGGGAGTTCTTGGACTGAAAGATAAACCATAGCACTAATTAGGACATTGAAATCTGTGAGACATTATTTTTTGAGTAATCAAGCGCCATGAGCGCCCAGCTGTGGCGGATACCGGCGCTATACAAGAGGCCATCATCATCATCATCATCAACATTATCCTGTATTACACTCATTAATGTACTCCAGTCTTTCTTAAAATCTTGCGTAATTGTAAGAACGGTTTGATGAAACACCGCCCTGGGAGGTGTTTCACCAAGTCGTTCTTAAAGTTACGCACGACTTTACGTTCGACTGGTATCAATTCTTGTGCTAAATGTGCACACTATTATGAATCATTACGCACAAGAAGGGGTACCAGTCGAACGTAAAGTCGTGCGTAAAGTCTTTCTTATCTTGGTGAAACACCTCCCTGGTCTATACCTTGGTGTGAGATGCCATTTTATTACCATGTTTTTTGTTTTGGTTCTCATGACAGGTATTGGTGATTTGAACGTCTATATTATGGATGATGATTTTGCTGGAACCCTCGTTTGGCAGATGTCTGGAGATCAGGGAGATGTTTGGCTCAAGGGGGAAGCCCAAATTACCACCAGTGAGGAATTCCAGGTAATAATAATAATATTTTCCACACAGTTGGGCAACTTTTAACTTTTCAACACGCTTTTTGATGAAGAAGATTCAATATTGAAAAGTAACATTTTATTGGAAAATTATAAGAAGAAAATTGTACATTTTAGTGTTGCCAATTTAAGAAAGAAATAGTTATTAAATTTGTTATAAAATAATTCCAGTCCTGAATGGATTAAAGCATTTTATATAATATAATTTCAGATTGCGTTTGAAGCAGTGTCCACTGGAGCGGTGAAGGGGGATATTGCAATCGACGATGTGGATGTTGATCCAAAATCCTGTGGTCATAATTTCTTAAATTGACAATGCAGACATCATTTAGAAAATCACTATTTTCCACATAAATTGGCAACTTCTAACTTTTCAACACACTTTGACGAAGAAGATTCAATATTGCAACATAGCATTTAATTGGAAAATTCTTTAAAGAGAATTTAAAATTTGAATGTTGCCAATTCAAGAAAGAAATAGTGATTAAATTTGTTTTAGAATAATTCCTGTCCTGAATGGGTTAAAGCATTTTATATAATGTCATTCTAGATCGCGTTTGAGGCCGTATCAACGGGAGCAGTGAAGGGGGATATTGCAATCGACGATGTGGATGTTGATCCAAAATCCTGTGGTCATAATTTCTTAAATTGACAATGCAGACATCATTTAGAAAATCACTATTTTCCACATAAATTGGCAACTTCTAACTTTTCAACACACTTTGACGAAGAAGATTCAATATTGCAACATAGCATTTAATTGGAAAATTCTTTAAAGAGAATTTAAAATTTGAATGTTGCCAATTCAAGAAAGAAATAGTGATTAAATTTGTTTTAGAATAATTCCTGTCCTGAATGGGTTAAAGCATTTTATATAATGTCATTCTAGATCGCGTTTGAGGCCGTATCAACGGGAGCAGTGAAGGGGGATATTGCAATTGATGATGTGGATGTTGATCCAAAATCCTGTGGTCATAATTTCTTAAATTGACAATGCAGACATCATTTAGAAATCACTATTTTCCACACAAATTGGCAACTTTAAACTTTTCAACATACTTTTTGACGAAGGAGATTCAATATTGTAAAGTAACCTGTAATTGGGAAATTATAAGAAGAAAATTTTAAATCTAAGTGTTGCCAATTTAAGGAAGAAATAGTGATTACATTTGTTTAGAATAATTCCTGTCCTAAGTGACTTAAAATATTTTATATAATATAATTTCAGATTGCGTTTGAAGCCGTATCAACGGGAGCGGTGAAGGGGGATATTGCAATCGACGATGTGGATGTGGATCCGAACTCTTGCGGAGCAAGTCCATCATCCATCCCTGTCGTGTGTGAGTACGACATGTATATCCCCATTTGTTTATATTGAAGAATTATAAATTTACTGATTCATGTCCAACACATTCTGTATCAGTGCTTAAACTGTACTGGGTATGCACTCTATAGATGGGCCGATAGAAATACCTTATGAATGAAATTCTTACATGATAAGCATGAAAGATTACTGATTTAATAGGTCTATTTTTAGATATTATTTTTAGTTGTTATCTAAAGAAGATGTGGAAACATTATTTCACTAACATTTTGCCCTCGCTACATAAGCAAACTTCCTGAATGTTCCTTTTATACTTTTTATACTTTTTCAGTATTATTATCTAATATGTAAACTTGGTATAATGTTATGAATGATATCCTTACATGATAAACTTCAAACTGAACTGATTTAATAGGTCTATATTTTAGAAACTATTCTTAGTTGTCATCTTATGTAGATGTGAAAACATTATTTAAATAACGTTTTGCCCCCACTACATTTGCGAACTTCCTTACTCTTCCTGTTATACTTTCTCATTGTAATTATCAAATATATAAACTTGGTGCAATGATACAATTTAGAAGATTTTCTTTCGTTCAGAATATAAATGTTAAATCAATGCAAATTTAAGGCTTCCTCCAACCATTTACTCTTGACACTTCAGTGGTTTTGTTTGCATTTTTGCACAACTACACTTCTCTCCGGGAAGTAATCTATTGTGTTTAAACTCAGGGGCCTGTATTCTAATATCAGGTTTAACTATAATCGAATCAAAATCTATGGTTTAAGTATAGAAAGCCAAAAGAGGCGTGAATCTATATCAGTCGGTGGTCAATTTACCAGCACATTTGGCACTCATAGCGTTAAAAACGGTCTTGGAATAAAAACTTGAATAGTTTTCTACTTTATTTGAGCATGGGAAAAGAGAGCAGTTAACTTAAGAATTATACAATTTAAATAGAATCTTGGCACTTTGGGCTACCCATACTTAAACAACAGATTTAAACTCTCGTTTAAGTTAAACCTGACATCAGAATACAGGCCAGGGAGTACACACAATAGCATGCTTTCTAAGCTGGTGACTGGGGCCATGTAATCCCTACCATCAGAACTAACTCAACTTAGGGGGTGTTGTTCAAAATAAACTGCAAATCAACAGTGACTTTGCAAATTGTAACGCACATTTTCATTCGGGCATGGTTTGCGCATTTCTCAAGATGCATATGAAACACTGATTTTGATTGGCACGCTCTGATCAATTGCAGCTTGCGATCAATTGCAATTTTTGAACAACACCCCTAAACTCAATTAACTGAACAAACAAAGAGTTAAACATTTATGGCTCAAATACATTATAAAGTGTAGTGAAATGGGGAAAGAGTTGAATCTGTGGTACAAAAATATTGACCATTTTGTGGAATTTCTTGCCATTATTTTTAGCTATGGACTGCACATTTGAGCTTGACACCTGCTCCTACATGCAACTCACCGATGATGAATTTGATTGGACGAGGAACCAGCAAGCCACGCCCAGTATTGAGACAGGCCCCACCTACGACCATACCACAGGGTCTGGCTGGTATATGTACATTGAGGCATCAAGTTTGGTCATTCCAGGTAAATTATTTTTTATTCTTTACTTATTCTAATATTTTCTGTAAAGACCAACTGTGGAGAGTATAATGTTTTATAGTTCTAGCCACGGGATGTACTTTAGATTTGTTTAGATTGAAGTACATGTACATATAACCACTAAATTGGATTTTTTAAATGTGATATTTAAAAAATGTTAGGCTGTACATGGAACCCAACTGGAGACATGACCAAATAACATTTGTATTATACATTATTTGGGGATTTTAAAGATAGAATACTACTTTTGCGAGCTAAAATCTTGAATGCCGTTGTGAAAGCTGTGATATATGATGAAAATATTTTTTTACACTATTTTCATTTCATGAATAATATTTTAATGCTGTTCAGGTAACCGCACCCCTCCAAAGGGCCCCGCCTAAAATCTAACGTGAGACACACCAATATCACTGGTGTTCGGGCATTATATTTGTGTTAAACATTATCTTTTGACTTTATGCCATTATGGATGCGGTGATTTGTTATGAAGAAATTTTTCTTGGACAGTTTATTAAAATAACGCATTTTAAATATTTTTTTCTAGGTGACCGCGCCCACCTGCAAGGCCCCGCCCAGAACCCAACCGGAGACACGCCCAAATGCCTGGTGTTTTGGCTGCACATGTACGGCCCGCACATCAATCGGTTCAATGCCTACCTACAGAGGGCAGGCCAACAAGACGTGAGGATCTATACCAAGTATGGGTCTCAGGGGAGTGTGTGGTTCAAGGCACAGAAGGAGATAATGACGTCAGCGAACTGGAACGTAAGTAAAGTATGATTGCCCCGTATGGGATTATTTAGCCAGTGTATACCCTATACTAGCTCAATTTTCTACAGTATGTTATGATATGATCCATGTTTTAGGTTCCTGTGTGTAAATTAGATGCATCATTTTTAAAATATGATGACATCGAACATCGAACTGGAATATAAGTATGATAAAGTAGATCAATGATCTACAGCAAACCCAGTCAAAGTAAAAATCTCATAAGCCGTATAATCACCTTAACCCAAGGTGTTTTTAAGTCCTCTTCTATTCATAATTTACCCTCTCATAAGTCAAATCAACGATAGCTAGACACACACAACAGAGTTGACCAAAGTTTCTTTCTTTGTCCCAATACTTGTTCACTCCGGCTCACAGTAATGAGCCTATGCATAGGAAATTCTTTAACAACACTTCTCAATTACATGGAACAGAGTTTAATGGTAGCTGTTGTTCATGAATATTGGGATATTTTGTTTAACAAAGAACAAAATATGGACCCACAAACAGCCTTGACTTTTTTTTTCAATTTCCTCTCTTACTTTATTTCTTGACAGGTTATGTTTGAAGGCGTGGTCGGTGACAATTTCTTAGGGGATATTGCTTTGGATGATATAATACTTTATGACGGAGCATGTCCGCAAGAAGGTAACAAACATCTTGGATTTCAATATGAAATTTGCTTACCTACCTCACTCTCTCTCTGTCTTTCTGTCTCTTTTGATGAGTTATCTTCCACAAATCAGGTTTATTGACTGTTACCTAATCAATTATACTTGTTATGTTCATTAATTGAGAATTCCTACTTGAATTCCATTATCAAATTACAAATTAGATTTTTTAGATTTGAATTTAGTTTCGAATTTTAATTCAAATTTAAATTTTCAATCAAATTTTCATTTCAATTCTGATTTTATTCTTACCTCCAATTTTATTTCCATACCAATTAACCCTAAGAATCCCTGTTCCAATTAAAAATTCAGTTGTAATTATCCCTCTCTCTCTCTCTCTCTCTCTCTCTCTCTCATAGAAATGTGTGATTTTGAGTTGGATTTCTGTGAATGAACCAAAATGTTTTTAATTTCAAATTGAAATTCTAGTTGATGCCTACAATGGAAGTTGTAGTTTATCCATTTCAAACGCAATATAAAGTTTTCCAATTTCATGTTCCAATTTTATTCCCCAATTTTATTTCAAGAACATTGGTACTATCAATCCCAGCTCCAATTCAACATTCAATTCTTATCATACCTCTCTTTTAGTAACATGTGACTTTGAGCTGGACTTCTGCGGATGGACTCAAGACAATGCCGATGAATTTGATTGGACGAGAGACGCTGGTGGAACAGGATCCAGTAATACAGGACCAGACTATGATCATTCTACGGGCACAACAGAAGGTCAGTTTGTATTTTATTTGAATTCCAACTTCAATGATACCAATTCTAATTTCAATATTAATTTAAATTTAATTGGGTAAGTAATGCTGAGGGGACAGGGTCCCTTAATACTTGACCAGATTTTGATCATTCTACAGGCACAGATGGTCAGTTTTCATTTGATTTGAATACCAATTTAAATTTCAATTAAAATTTCAATATCAATTAACATTTAATGGTGCAAGTAATGCCGAGAAACCTGATGCAATGCATGACCAGATTATTAAAAGTCCCAATAGAAGGTCAATTTGCATTTGATTTCAATTTCAATTTCAATATCAATTCTAATTTCAACATTGTTTCCAATTTGATTGTACAAGAGATGCTGGTGGAACAGGATCTAATAATACTATGATCATTCTACAGGCACAACAGAAGGCCTGTTTGCATTTTATTTGAATTACAATTTAATCCAAATGCCTTGGCAATTTTAAATGTCAATTCCAAATCAACTCTCATTTTCAATTTTCAATTTCCGAAATCTATTCCATTTTCAAATCTATTTTTTATTCCAATGTCAATTAAGATTTTTTTTTTAATTTTCAGTTCAATATCAATTTCATGATTTAAATTTCAAAATTGATTTCGATTTCAAATTAGATTTTAAATGAATTTAAACGGACACGTGAAACATATCTCCAAAGAAATGATCAAGAATAGGTGTGACTCCATTAAAATAATCCCTCTTTTATCTTTCCCTTTTTTTCAGGTTATTATGCTTAAATCGAGATGTCGTCACCACGAGTTCAGAGCGACCGAGCAATTTTGATCAGTCCCACCTATTTAGATACGAGTAGTAAATGTTTCAAGATGAAGTCGGCCTACCCTCCTACTTTTCTGTAGAATGGATATATTTTCAAAAATAGAAATGGTCAAGAATATGTGTGAATCTGGTTTAACACCAATAGGATAATTCCTCATTTATTATTTTATTTTCTTTTTTTTTTGCAAGTTATTACGCTTACATCGAGACGTCATCTCCCCGGGTACAAGGCGACCGTGCCATCCTGATCAGTCCCACATATTTAGATACGAGTAGTGAATGTTTCAAGAAGAAGTCGGCCTACTCTGCTAGTTTTCTGTAGAAAGGATATATGCAACCTATCTTTAAAGATAGAACTGGTCAATTTCAACTATGAGGAGATAATTTCTCTTTTACCTTTCCTTTTTTCAGGTTTTTATGCTTACATCGAGACGTCATCGCCCAGAGTTCAGGGCGACCGGGAAATCTTGATCAGTCCCACCTATTTAGATATGAGTAGTGAATGTTTCAAGACAAATAATAATAATAATAATAATAATTTATGCTTATATAGCGCATAATACAAGGGTCTCTATGCGCTCTATGCGACAAAGTCGGCCTACCCTCCTACTTTTCTGTAGAATGGATGTATTTTCAAAAATAGAAATGGTCAAGAATATACCCTAATAATAATAATGAACGGCTTTTATATAGCGCTTATCAACTCTAAGAATTCTCTAAGCACTCTACAATTGCAGCATTATATGTGTGAATCTGGTTTAACACCAATAGGATAATTCCTCTTTTTATTATTTTCTTTTCTTTTTTTCTTTTTGCAGGTTATTACGCTTACCTCGAGACGTCATCTCCCCAGGTACAACGCGACCGAGCAATCTTAATCAGTCCCACCTATTTAGATACGAGTAGTGAATGTTGGCCTACTCTGCTAGTTTTCTGTAGAAAATATATGCAACCTATCTTTAAAGATAGAACTGGTCAATGTCAACTGTGATAAGATAATTTCTCTTCTACCTTTCCCTTTTTCAGGTTTTTATGCTTACATCGAGACGTCGTCACCCAGAGTTCAGGGCGACCGGGAAATTTTGATCAGTCCCACCTATTTGGATACAAGTAGTGAATGTTTCAAGACGAAGTCGGCCTACCCTCCTACTTTTCTGCAGAATGGATATATTTTCAAAAATAGAAATGGTCGAGAATATGTGTGAATCTGGTTTAATACCAATACGATAATTCCATTTTTATTATTTTCTTTTCTTTTTTTTTCTTTTTTCAGGTTTTTATGCGTACATCGAGACATCATCTCCCCGTGTACAAGGCGACCGTGCCATCCTGATCAGTCCCACCTATTTGGATACGAGTAATGAATGTTTCCGATTCTGGTACCATCTCCTGGGTAAAGCCATTGGGAGTCTGAAAGTCTACATCATGGATGAGGTTACTGGGACGATGAGCGCCCCTCTCTTTGATAAATCAGGTAAGACCTCAATGTATTAACCCATTGACTACTGAATTCTGCAATTCCTGTAGACTTTCTACAGAGACCAGCGTTCCAGTTGCCAATGCGTTAAAACAGTTTCATGTGTAAATGGGCAATTCCATTAATCGACCAACATTCTTGTAAGAATAATATCTTTTATGTTTGTTGCTTTTCAATGGGATTTTGCCCACAAAAGTGATGTTTATTATCATTTTGCCCAAATAAGCGATGTTTATGATCATTTATGGTCTTTTATTTTTTCTTACTTTAAAAAAATCCTACCCCCTAACTTTGATGAATATTTTGAATATAATTACAAAAACAATAAATATAATACCAGAAACTCAAACAAATTGAGCATACCCTTTTACCGCTACAACTTCTCCAGAACAACAATTAGTTTCACAGGGCCTCAGTTATGGAATTTATTGCCACAAACCTTGAAAAACAGCTCAAATATTTATTCTTTTAAGAGACACTACAAATTATTTCTTTTGCAAGCAGAGTAGCC
>BQKZ01006322.1:27515-45385 GCA_036244855.1 Temnopleurus reevesii | reverse complement strand
TCCAGCGGTTTTGAACTTATCGCGGTAACAAGGTCCGGACGGACGCACGGACGCACGGACGGACAACCCGAAAACATAATGCCTCTGGCACCACCTTATGGTGGCGGAGGCATAAAAATGACTGGATAAGAACTCGGACCTGTAGAGCGTTCACAACCTGTAATAATAACTATTTCTATTAAAACATGGTTACCATGGCAACCAGGACTCCGCCCCACACCAAAATCGATAGGGTTCATCCTTTATCAATCAGACACCATCACACCAAATTTTGTAAAAATCGGACAAGAACTTGGACCTGTAGAGCGTTCACAAGGTAATATTAACTATTTTTATTAAATCATGGTTACCATGGCAACCAGGACTCCTCCCTACACCAAAATCAATAGGGTTCATCCTCTATCCACTAGACACCTTCGCACCTAATTTGAAAAAAAAAATCGGACAAGAACTCGGACCTGTAGAGCGTTCACAAGGATATCTCTGCAGCGGACGGGGCGGACGCCGCGTGGCGGACGTGGCGTGCACGGCGGCGTGAAAAGGCCAAATCCATTGTATCCTCAGAACCACTGTTCGGGGGATACAATTAATTTTGATTGCATTTTTTTCCATGATAATATGTCTGAAACATTACTAGGAGTATCTATACCAAAAATCAGCACACTTGGAGCTTCAGCAAGTGATTTATTGCTCTTTATTAGAATTCATACATAATTATGCATAATTAATGCCTAATTACCATAACTAGAAGATTTTTGAAAAATTTTGACTACGCAATCTAAGAGTTAACATCACGGGCTATGTGCATGCCAAATTTTGGCACGATCGCGCGATTGACGGCGAAGATCAGCTTATTTGCCCCCCCCCCCCCCCCTCCCCCTCCCAATGGACCAAGGTGATTGAAATATCGCAATAGGGTTAATCAATCAAACTTTATATTCAGGCTTTCACCATATTTTCAACAGTCAGACAACTTTTTCAATCTTTAATTTGTTTTACTTGTTGTTTGTAATAAATGTATACATCACAAAAAAAATATTAAAGCAAGAAGAACGGATAGGATGATTTCAATTCTCATGTCTTTTATTACTTTTCCTAGTTTCTTTGTTTTTCATCTTTATATTTTATTGAATGATCATTTTCAATAGTTTTTTAATTCAAATCCTGGGAATAAGTTTACTGAAGATTGTGTCATTCCCAGTCTAAAAACAAATGTTTGTGTCAATGTTAGTCTTTGGCTACATGTAAACAAATTGAGAATTGCAGATTGGAATAATAATATAATACGGACTAGCCTTGAGGGAGACACAACATTTATGGCCGTGAGTAGAATCGTATTGCCCTCGTCTTCGACTCGGGCAATACGATTCTACTCAGGGCCATAAATGTTGTGTCTCCCGAAAGAGATAGTCCATATTGTTATTATTAACCAAATCAGATATCTAGAACGAACACAAAATCCAAAAGGGTAAATTTACCAGCATTTCGCAAGAATAGAGGCAAGAGTTTTTTGTCCACAGTTTCCAGATCAAGCTGAAGATTTTTCTACGCAATATATTCCTTTAGAATATTGGCTGCTTGTTTAGTTGCCTTCTTAGTATTTTCAGCATTCCTATCTTGGAAAGATGGAATTCGTTGTCATCGAACGAAGCAAACTTCTTCAAACTGGGCGCTTCCATGTTTGTTCACAAGGCACGTCGCGAGCTCAATGCACAAAAACTGCGCTGAATTTATGCACCTAAACCAATGGCAACATTAAAAGTGGTTGCTCGCGAGATCGCGGTCCGCGTATTTCGCATGTGAATTTATTGCCTGCCGTTTTTACACGCAAAATCACATAGACATTTGACCGAGGGCAATAAAGTAATTTATTGACCGCTCTGTCTTTAACGGGGCAATAAAGTGTAAAAATCACATGGCTCAGATGTCTGATACGGTTAATAATAAATGGTATTCAATATTTACCTTCTAGTTTGGCAAGCTGCTCTGGTGTGGCTGAAAGAACACCTGAAATGAAAGGAGCAAATAAATCACATTCAATCACAAGAATATACATTTGTTATACTTCTACACAGTATGTGCCTCTGTATCTAATAGACAAATAGAGCTCATTCATGCTAATTTATTTGTATTTCATATCGATGGGTATGAGTGTGAACCTTTACCCAAAAAAATCAGGACGAATGCGGGTTGGTGGAAGTGGTTTTTTATCAAGGTCAAAGGTCAATGACCTTTTTTACACACTGTGTAAAGGTATATTTGGAATAACATATCGCAGGTTGGTGAATTTTATGTCAAAATGGACAAATTATTACACGAATATAGAATTGAATAGAATAAAATAAAGTTTTTAGACGAGCATTCAACCTTAAAAATGAAGGTCAAAAGGTCAATGAACTTTTTACATACTGAATAGTGGAATATTTGGCATTAAACTCCACAGGTTGATGATATTGATGTCAAAATGGACTTCCAAACATTTGAAAAAATGTTTTATGGCTGTCAATAGGTTTAGGTGTCAACATTTCTCAAAAAAAAAGTAAGGACAAATTGGGTCTGGGGAAAGTGTTTTGTATCAAGGTCAAAGGTCAACAACCTGTTTACACACTGTGTAATGGTATCTCTGAGATAAAATATCGCAGGTTGGTGATTTTAGTGTCAAAATGGTCAAATTATTACAAGAAGATGAAATTGAATGAAATCAAGTTTTTAGAAAATATCGCAGGTTGATGATAATGATGTCTAAATGGACTATAGAAACATTTGAGAAAATGTTTTTCATGGCTGTCAATAGGTATAGGCGTCAACATTTACCAAAAGAGTCAGAATGAATGTAGTCTTGGGATGTGTTGTTTCTTGAGGTCAGAGGTCAAAAACCTTTTTTATCCTCTCCATGGGCCCAATGGTATCTCAGAGGTAGCATATCGTAGGTTGGTGAGCATGATGTCAATATGGACATATTCTTACAAGAATTGAGCTTATCGAAACATTTTAATCCATAGCATTCAAGGTCAAAATGTCATTGACCTTTAAGGACAATCACCATTGTGCAATTAAATGTGATTAAACGTGCCTGAATATCACTCTACTTAAATCACTTAAAAGATATTTCACTTACAAACTCTTGCCACTGGCCAAGAACACTTTTTGATTACATGCTATAATCAATTCCAACTATTGACCAATCTAACCTGACTTTGCTTACAAAAGTCCTGAGAAGATAGTAACCAAACTGACATCATTTCATCTGGACCATCAGAACCCATAGCCCACTAGAGAGCTTCATAGTGTGGAGACTGTTCTTAAACAAATATCTGACGATATTCTGAGGCAGATGACAGCAAAAGAACAATAACTGTTGTTCTTCTGGACAAGGTCTCAGCAGTTTAGGGGACCTGCTTGGTCGGTGGTATTTCCCAAGATCAATCATGGTAGGCTGCAACAGCATGCCCAACAGCATGGCCATTTAACGTTCCAGGCAATACCTGTACCTCTGTTATCAGCAGAATCTTAAAAGAAGATTCGTGTCCTGTAGGTCAGAGGGTTCTGTACTCAGACAGATTCTCTTCATGATGTACTTCTCCCTTCTTGCAAATTAATCATGTCAACAAGGCTTGGAAGTTCATTTTTAGGCTGATGATGTCCAGACATATGACATGTGATCCCAGATGACCTGCAACATTCAATCAGCAATGTATAGAAGCTTAAAGGTGCCATCCAGATGTCCTGATAATCATTTTGTCATGTCAACAACCTGTGGAAGAGATGAGCAGATGACAAGATATTAGATCTAATCATGTGTACATCTTTTGGAAGAGATGACCGATGAATCTAATATCTTGTCATCTGTTCATCTCTTCCAAAGGATTTAGACATGACTAGGTCTAATAACTTGTTATCTGGCCATCTCTTCCAAAGGATGTAGACATGACTATATCCAATATCCTATAATCTGGCCATTCTGTCCAAAGGATGTAGATATTGTCATCTGGTCATCTCTTCCAAAGGATGTAGACATGACGGGATCTTGTTTTTTAATCATTTCTTCTACAAGATGTTGCAATGACCAGTTCCGGGATCACGCCATCTCAACATTTCTGACAAGAGATGTAGACATGACGAGATGATTATCTGGACATCTGGGTGGCACTTTTAATCTTCTATAGAAATGCCTCAGTCTCTTCTTTCCCTCCATGGACATAATCTTTTTGTATACTTGGATGATAATTGAGTGTATCATTCATGTATGCCAGAAACCCTACTTCCTACTTGATTTCTGGTGTAGTCTACTTTCTGACCTTCTAATTACAGCCTTACTAGAACAGACTTCCAACATTATAGAATACAGCTGCATATTTTCTCATGTACAATTTGTAACGGAGCTATATAAGGAGGTATGTCTACATAAAATCATGTATGTTCTAATCTTTAATTGCTTCCTGTCAAGAACACATGGAATTCAAGATTATTTTCCTCTTTCAAGGAGGTCCATGATCAAGCTCCAGTATAGCTTCACTCATCGCGCATCATCGTTACTGAACTGGTCTTTGGCATCAGGAATTACTCTTCAAACTGCCCTTCATGCATAATAACCATGATAACTAGGAATATGAACTTGAAGCATTTCCCTCGAGTGCCCCTCTCTCGTGGAACTCCCATCTTTATCTTAGCCGGATAAATTGCATGAGCAATGTTAAAGCTTCACTCAAGAATTATTTGCTTTGAAAGACAGTTGGATGTTGACTTTTTCTGAGCCTGTCTGCGCCTTTTATTATTATCTTAACAGACATATTGCGCCATAGAGATGCTTTACCTCATTGTCCTCATCATTCTGGGGTCAAAGTCTGATGAGACTTTTCTGGCATTTTGCGCAAATTATCATGATTTTATTTCCCCCATAGCTTTTAAACACCAAAGTTGAATCCTCCAACATTTGTTGATCAGATCTTGTATTTATTATTTACTATTTTCTGCTTGGACATCTCAGCAACTATATTTTTTTATCTTATCATTTATCAATCTATCAAATTCATGCTTGTTTTAGTGCTTGTGAGTCGCTGGCATTATCTCATGTTTTAATGGCTCTTCTATATCCCACAACTCTCTCTGCCATCGAATAGGCAATACTATTTTTTGTCACCTTCATGGCACTTTTATTTCTTAGATATTCTTGGAGAGTCACTGTTAATATTTTGCCAATCTCCACAGTTTCCTCATATAGATGAGGTGCCATCCTAGTAGACAATAAAACTATATTCTAAACCAGTTCCTAATGACACTAGAATCATAGTGAAATTTATCACGTGGAGGTGCCGTGGTGTGGTGGTCGTGACTCTCGCCTCGCCTCGCCTCGCCTCGAGGGTCGTAGGTTCGAATCCTACCCATGGCGTCAATTTCCTTCAGCAAGAAATTCATCCACATTGTGCTGCACTCAACCCAGGTGAGGTGAAAGGGTACCTGGCAGGAATATTTATTCTTCGAAATGCCAAGTGCGCCGTGAATGTCTGCCGGGCTAAAGCCAGGGTAATAATAATGTAAAGCGCCTTGAGCACTCAGCAGAGTGGATACGTGCGCTATATAAATTGCATCTATTATTATTGTTATTTTTACTTCCGTTCAACTCCATAAGCTTTTGCTATGTAAATTCTCTTAGTAATTATTCAATATATTGACCATAGATTTTGTCTTTTGTTAAATCAATTATTATGGGAGTTATTTAAACATACAATATTACATTATAGATTTTTTATAAGATCGCCTTTTGTTTTTAGACCGAGAAATTAAAGAAGCATCACGAAGGCATTATTAAGCCTGGAACATGCGGGTTTGACGAACGAAATACGAACGGAGTGCGAAAAGTGATTGGTATTGTGACATCAAAAGAGGGAAAACATTTTGAGCAGAATGGGAAAAAAATGGACGAACGAAACAACTTCCACTATTAAAGCCATCAAAATGAAAGTATTTCCCCTGATTGATTTGGTGTTTCCTGTTCATCATTTCTCAGCTGAATAAGAGGAAGGAATTTTCTTTTGTGCACATAATAGAGCTATGCATCCACAACGCACTGCTTGAAGGCTGTAAAATTCAGTAAATAGACATGTCCAATAAATGAAATGTCACAATAACAACACGACTGCTGGAGTGAAGGAAAGAATGTGCGAGCGAAACTTTTGATTTACGACAACAATGTACTTGCACCTTGCTTTCAAGAGCGTTTGCCGTCACAGTATTTTGGATAGCTTTACAGGACATAAAAGATATCCCAAGTAAATATATAAAAGAATTCAAAGCATGTAGAGAAAGACACTTTGCCCTTTGAAATTATGTTGGAGGGTTCCTTCTGCAAATCTCCCTTCTTTGAGGTCATTGCCGAAATAACACGAAATAACTCGAAAGATCCCGAAACCGAAATGCCCTAATATCAGGTTTTTTTGTATTACATGACCGAATTTGATATAAAACAGTTATTTCAACATATTATCCTAATAATAATCTTTTCGTAGATGCAAAATACCTTGGTACTCGTGATTTCCTTCGTGGTTCCTCTTTAAAAGAAATATCGATGACAGTATTGTTAAATTAGAATGATACAGATGATGACGCTAGTGCTTATAATAATTGCCATAATATGAATAACTCAATCACAGTCATCTGTAAATTGGTGTTCTATCACTTCCGCATGGTTGAATTTTAGGTCATTCCAATTACGTATAAATCTGTGCATTTTGATACCAAGATCATCGACGTGACATTGGTAGAGATAAAATTTTGGAATATGTAAGAAAATTCAAAAGTTCATTGACCTTTTACTTTTGCCTTGTTTTATTGCAAAAGTATGATTTTCGGTATGTATTTAAAGGTCATTGACCTTTGACCTTAAATTTGAGGCATTGTATCATTACAAACCAATTTTATTTTATTTTATCTCACTTCATTTCACAAATCCATGCAATTTGACACTAAGATCACCAATGCGCGCCGTTGTATTGCGAAGATGCATATAGTAAAAGGTCATTGACCTTTGACCTTGGAAAAAAGTACTTTCCCCAGCCCTGATTTGTCCTGATTTTTTTTGGTGAAAGTTGACACCATTACCAACTCAAATCAATTCAAAAACCATTTCCAATAATATTATGCCAGATCGATCCCAATAAGGTCTAATTTCGGGTTACCAAGGCATGGCATTCACATATATACACAAATTATCGTTTATTTCATTTGTCTTCTTGAAAGCTAGTTTAGATATATATTGATGAATATTTAATGTACATGTTTTAAACATCATTCCCCTTATTGAATATGCAGTAATTACACATTTTGCAAAAAGAGTCATTCTGAGTAAATATCAAATCCATGAAAGAACATCAAAACAAATACAAAAATGCAGTTTGGAAAGCCTACCCTGGAATAAATATGCTGTCAGTGGATGAAGAAAAAAGAGGTGAATAAACTGTCAAACTTAAAACAAAATCATGTAAACCATTAATAAAATAATATTTAAATTATCAATTGATATCATGATCCCTGCCACTGATAGGAATTGGTGCATGGACGGATCCTGAGACATCAAGTAGGACAACCAACATTCAGGCTGTATGAATTCCCAACTTCACATTTTCTTGTTTTTGCAAATTTCATATTTTTTTAGTATACATACATGTACATGTATATCATGCCTTTATCAATTTTGCATGCATTTTGTAAAGAATAATGTAGAACCCTCAAGGTCCAGGCACATCAAACACGACACGGCACCACGGCACGGTTTTTACGCGATGTCTCCCTTGTGATTGGCCAATTGTTGAACATCCTCTGCGCGGAGGAACGCGCTGGCCAATGACAACCAAGATAACGCGTAAATACCGTGCTGTGATGCCGTGCCGTGTTTGGTGTGTCCGGGCCTTTATTCTAAATTTTAGATTAATCCATTATATATTTTTTTTAAAGTGAATGGAGAGTTGTCCATGAATATTACAGATTCTGCCATAATGGTCAAATCAAGGATCACAATCAGAGCACATTATTGAAACTTTCGACAATTTTCCTCATCTGAATTTCTTTCATTCAATGAGAGCACAATAATTCAAAAGGTGGTCTCCCCTTTATCTGCTTGATACAGACATTGGCCCTTGGACAACCAGGATCCTATTGCATACAAATTTGTGCTTAAAGGCAACTCAGAAGATTAAACGCAAAACCTAAATACTCGCTCTTGATTGGTTGAAAATAGAGTTGCTTTAAATTTTCTGACTAAAAGTTGTGCCTAAAGGTATGTGAACCCTTACCCAAAATGTTTTTTTTTTCCAAGTCCTAGAAGTTTTACAGTACTTATTAACAAAATGATGTAACTTTTGCGTTACATTTGGCACTACTTATATGTATCACTAGTTAATTGACGGTTAAGTGCTGATGGTCTAAAATTAAAACAACAAAATGGTTGAAAGAGCCTGTGCAAAGTATGTGAACCCCTATGGTAAAATACACACCAAATATTGATGACATCTTCTAAGGCAAAAATAAATGTAATCAAATCTCTGTATTTTGATGTATAAATGAGTTGCCAGAATATTTCATCAATATCTGCATGGCAATTGCATTTTCTTGGCAATTAGTGGACATACGTTCCATGCCAGCTTAAAGTTTTGCCCCGAAGAAAATTCGCAAGGAATGAATATCACTGCCAAATCATGGTAACGTTAAATTATGATCAACACAATAAAATCACTTGAAAGTAAAGAAAATAACAAGGGGAGTCAGTAATCGCTATTTTGCCGCTCTATTTGGGATTTCTAAAGCACAGGGAATAATTTACCTGGTATCGCATCGCAATTTGCTATGCATGTTAGCAGAATTGCTATACAAAATATATTTTGTGTAGCAACTTTTTCGCATAGATCTGTACAGTAAAGAGATCAAAAAGTTTCCTCAATGTCTAAAACTGTTAATCAAATGTGAAAAGTAAAATTATTCCCTGAAGCAGGCTGATAAAAAGAATAACGTGGCGAGATATGACACAAGATCTAGTGACGTCACATTGGGGACCTAGTACACCGGCGATCCAGCGCGCCGCCGTGGCCACAGATGTACACATGCAAAAACAGTATTTGTTTTGCTCTAGCCACCTTATAAAAACCCCTCGATTTATCACCGATACATCATTTAAGTTTATATTATTCAATTTTTGACATCTTAAAATCTGTTTCGAAACACTGCTGCAACATTTGTTAGTATTGAGAACTTTTCACGAAGGAATTATACACCTAAAATGTGCCGCTATTTCAGCCGCTATTTCGTGTGCTCCATTGACTTGCCGGCTGACAGCTGTCTTTGATTGAAGTGTGACATCACGGAAATCACTCAGTAAAGTACTTTTTTCACTTTGACGTTATAACATTGATATTACCGTAGATAATGCGTCAAAGTATTGAAATGTCAACCGACTTCAGTATGAACAAGGAAAAGTATCCATATGCCCATGTTTATCTAAATTCATCATACATCTCATTCGTCACAATTCCCTCTCTTCTACACTGTCAGACGGCAGCCGGTTCCGTCACGATTTTTGTCGCTGGGTGCTGGGGGTAAGATCATCCAGCGGGGCGGGGCAAGGAGGTTCTAAAAACGTCAACATTGTGCAGTTGTCCATAATTCTGGGGTCAAGGCAAAAAGCATCTTGGTTTCCACGAAAGCTAACGCCGTGACTGAGCCCAGCTCCCTCGACCCCTTGCTCGCGGGTGGCCGGCTGCTGTGGTTCCGGCTCATGCTGGTAGGATCGAGGCATTCTGCCTACATCGTTAGGATAGCCGTCGACTTGGCGTTCTTCTTCTCCAATCTCCCCAACCTCTCCGTCATCATCATTGTTGCTGTTATAAGATTCACTGTCTGAATCACTTTCTTCACTGATCTCGATATCCAAGTTCTGAGGCTTGTTTTCCTCCTCCCCACTTGATATTTTGATGGCTATAAATGGGCGAAACTCTGAATGCAATAGGACTGTGCGAGAATTAAAAGCCACGCGCTGAGTGCGAGAAAAACACATCTCCGTTGTGACCTCACACTAGTCAGAGGCCCAATCTCTACTGATTGACCAACTGCCCAGCAGCGGGGAAAATATTGACCAGGATGGTGTTTCACCAAGATAAGAAGGACTTTATGCACGACTTTACATTCAACTGGTATCCCTTCTTCTGCGCAATGATTCATAATAGTACGCGCATTCAGAGAAAGAATTTATATCAGTCGATCTTAAAGTCGTGCGTAACTTTAAGAACGATTTGGTGAAACACCGCCCTGGACAAAAATGAATATTTCTCAGGGCTGCGAGCATATTTTGAAGAGATGTGGTCCTCTAATTACTCTGTGGACTTTCCCCTTCACAGCAAAATTCTTTTTCAAGCAATTGGACCATGTTTTGACTCTTCATAGAGATACTTTGAAGACCTTTTTGGCCATTTGATAAAAATAAAAAAAGTAGTTGAAACATTCTACTTTATCTGGACCGAATTTGCTTCTTTAAGTAATGTATATTAGTCTTCTCATTCTGTACTTTCCTTTTTGAGGCTATTGTGGTTCACTGTAGTGGAAAGATAAAGAGCAGTTTCATGGATAATTCCTTGATGGAAGCCAGTTCTTTACAGATCTGAAAATATGCATATTATTGCACCTTACTGAGATCATGGGCATGCAGAGCTGCCAACCAGTACGGATTCCTTTCCACATTTCAACTCTATTACACATAGCAAGGGAGTGTTCAAATGAATAGATATTCAAGATCAATTTACAAGAGCAGAAGAATATAATCCAACACACCTGTTTCTCCGCGAAAACGCTTTATCATCCACCGGCATAAACTTTTTATTGATTTAGGGTGTGAATCAAATGAATGTTTTGCTGTTACAAAATGTCATACCTCTCGATCTTATAAATAGCTTCCAGATGCTTTCCAGCTGATACCATTGATTCAAGGGTACAAAGAGGTGGTATTGTGGACATAACAATGTATCACTTAATTACTGATGGCCATATAATAAAGTACTCCATAAGAAAACGAAAGGGAAGGAAAATATGGATTTTGGTTGGCAGCTCTGGGCATGGATAATAGTTAACTACCACATTTAAGCAGTTGGAATGCCATGTCTCAGCACTGCAGCAATTTGTCTACAAATAGTTAGTTGACGAAATCAACATCATGCATGCTTCAGAGTGGCCACAGGAGTGCCCAAGTCCTGTGACAATCACAAAATTGAGCACAGAGGTTGAATTGTAAGGGCTTCAAAGTAGAACCCATTAAAGCTTATGAAGGAGGGAGTTTGGAATCAACTAGACTCTCACCTAGTCTAAAGGACTTTCTGCCGGATTGGTTGACACATCAGTTGCAAGTCCATACTGCACAAGGTTTATTGGATGCTACGTGAAAGCCTCTAACATCTTCTTTTTATGCTTTATCAGTGATTATCCCAACTTGGACACTCCTGTGGCCACTCTGAAGTAAACAGTTGGTTACTCTTTAGTGCTAATCATCTGTGGGCAAGGTGGTTCAGTGCTGATACGCGATGTTCTTACTGCGTACATGTAGTTTTGCAAAGCTCTATATCCTTGCTCATGTCGTTAGTAAAGTGCATTAACATATATTTTCCAGATCTACAAGGAACTGGTTTCCATCAAGAAAATCTCATTGAAAATAATCTTCATCTTTTCAGTGAACCTCACATGCTTCATGAAGGACTAATACAATTAACTCAGTTCAGATAAAGTATGATTTTCTGACAAGTCATTTAATTTCTAACAAATGACAAAGAGGTATTTGAGCAGGCATGGTATGCATGTCAAATATTGGGCCAAGGAAATGCATTTGCCATGCAGTTATTGGTGAAATATTCTGGTAACTCATATATAGCTAAAGCCCCGGTCACATAGGACCCCGGAAGCAACACGATTCACCCCGAATCTTTGTTAATTCACAGTTAACTGCCTCAGAACAATGAGTCGGGGTGAGTCGTGTTGCTTCCGGGGTCCTATGTGACCGCGGCTTAACTTCAAAATATAAAACTTTGTTCCTGGATATTCTGAATTTAGCTAGTGCTACCACACATTTGGCGTGTATCTTACTATGGGGTTCACATACTTTTTCGACAATTTTGTTGTTTTATCTGTAGACCATCAGCACTTCATCATCTATTCAGTAGCGATAAGTAGTGCTATACATGTATTTAACGAAAAAGTAACATTTTCTTTTACTGTAAAACTTCTATAACTTGAAAAATTCAATAACATGTGCATTTTCTTAGGGAACAAGATACTTTTAGGTACAACTGAATATAGACCATACTAGAAATGAAGTGATTTACCTTGCATTATTTGTGACCTGGCTTGTAGACATGTTAGGTGAAGAGCTACAGGATCTTTCATGATGTCACGCTTCTCTTTCCCAAGGTCAAAACACCATTTCTGTAAGCTAAGTCCTATCAGTCAAGAAAATGATCAAAACACCATTGCTGTAAGCTAAGTCCTATCAGTCAAGAAAATGATCAAAACACCATTGCTGTAAACTAAGTTCTGTCCGGCAAGAAAATGCATTCAAATTATTCACGAAGAATAAAAACCAACATCTCTGTACGCTATGTCATTCCAGTTATTAAAAGGAAGTAAACCCATTCAATAAGACCAGAAGCCAATTCACAATCAACATTGTTAAGGTTACATTGAATAAATGAAGAGATGTATTAAAATGACTCAAAGTTTTGACAACATCCTGCCCATGGAAATATATTGTATGAAACCAAATGATAGGAGAAACAACCCCCCCCCCCCCACCAAAAAAAATAAAAGAAATATCATTTGACCAAAATACAAAAAAAGGTTTACTTTGATTTTAGCAATCCAAATCTAAACATGAATTCGTTTCAGCTTTAGAAACAATAAACGAAAACAATTTGATGATTCATTGGAATGTTATCCTCAGGGGCCCGTATTCCGATAGCGAGGTTTAACTTAACCCTGGACTAAGTCATTGTTATTTAGACCCAGGCTATTCAAAAGTGAAACCAAGAGTCTAAATAACAATGACTTACACCTGGGTTACATGTAAGTTAAACCTCGCTATCGGAATACGGGCCCTAGTGTTTTACCTTTAGCATTGGTCTCAACTCTATCAGAACATTTGAATTTTCTTATTGGTGTGTGCAGACCCTCACATATTCCAAAGTGCTTGAGACCAATGGACTTCATATCTGAAAGTGAATTACACAAAAACAGATTGCATGTTAATACTTCATACTGCAATACTTCACATCTGGGACCTGTTTCCTAACGATGTTTGTAAGGTACACACAACTTAACTTGTAACTGGTGAACCTTTCTCAAGTGCAAACTCAGAGATGCGGGCTATCACCGAGAGCAAGAAAGGATCACCAGTCGTTTTAAAGTCATGCATACCTTACAAACAGCTTTATGAAATACAAGCCTGAAAGAGTATTACACAAAAACAGATTGCACAGCAAACTTTCAGACTGATATCACATTATAACTGTAAAATTGAATTACACAAAAATAGATTGATTCAGGCTCCCATGCCGATTTCAGATTCGGCATGTGAGCATGTGAGCACCCGTTAAACAACACTCAAAGTATTAAAACAAAGTTCCCTTGCTGCCTTCTGCGACTGTGGCAGTGTTGCTAGAAAGTTATTGGTCTATGCACATCTTGTCTGAAGCACAGGCTGTGTATGAATGAAATCACACATTTTAAATTGAAGCTGCTTTGCAGTTGATTTGCAATCCATTGCATTTTAACAACATCCGGTAAGGGAGTCAATATCATTGCATTCTGATAGAGAACAGCCACCTGAATGAAATGTAAAGTAACTGGATTAGCTTTATGCCCCGGTCACATAGGACCCCGGAAGGAACACGATTCACCCCGACTCGTTGTTCTGAGGCAGTTAACTGTGAATTAACAAAGAGTCGGGGTGAATCGTGTTGCTTCCGGGGTCCTATGTGACCAGGGCTTAAGATGCAACATGAGATGGAGCAGCCGAGCCAAGCTACAATGAGTAATACCTCATACACCTAAGACCCGGTTTACATTTAAGTGGAATACACTTGGGATCGTTAATAAAGGCTTATTATGGTCCTGGAGGTGTATACAACACTTTGGGGTTCATTTCCGTTAAAAAAAAATCATTGAAGTCAGAAAAATGCAATTTTCTGATTTACCCCCCGCTTAGTCCATTACGTGCGGTAGTTTCCGTGAGTGAGTGCACTCATTTTGTTGTGACGTCATGAGATAGCTTTCATAGATTCGATCAGCTGTTGTATGTACGCTCGTACACTAAAATCCATGTCTTATAAACTGTGATATTGAAACTATTTCAACCTACAGTGTAATTTGTCAAAGAAACAATACGTATTTGCTGTATCGTTTATTAATACCATGAAAGCAATCGAATCGTCTTTGAAGTTCTTTATTAGCTTAAATCTTTGAAGAAAGTTTGATTTTTTTAAGTGGATTGCGCTGCTGGGTTCGCCGGTGCATAGAGAGTATGGCCGGTGCATCACGTCTCAGCGCGCGAAAATTAGCCTGTGCATGTGTATTAGTACTGTGTGCGGCATCGTGCGTATAGGTTGTTCACAATCTGGCCTAGAATTTAGCTATAGTTTGAGAGATTTCTACACTGTTCGATTGTTCTTAATTGTCTGTCTGAAATCTGTGGGATTATCAATCACTTGAGAGTTAGCTGACCATGATAGAGAGTGGATTAAGGCTGAGCTTTGGAGCTCTAACATTGATTCTTTTTCTGACTCTGATCGCAGTGACGATGTTCAAAATGATTACGGAACGCAAAAGATTGGTGATGGGCCACCTTGAGCGAAGAAGTGGAAAGGAATTCGCCTAACCCTAAATCTTCTTCCTCTCCTTCTATATCTCCATTTTCACCTAATGCACCACCATCGTCGTCATGTTCATCCCATTAGAACCTAAACTACTGTCATTTCTGCCGATTTCGAAGTCCAAATCTAGATAAACATCCTCTATATTTGTGTGCACAAAAAGTAAGCAATATGACGTACGGTATGTCTGTACCGTGTAGAGATTCAGAAACTACATCGAGCACGTGTTATATGTATTTTGCAGTCAATCCTCAAAGCCAATCGGCGTAGTTGCGCAGTAGTGTAAATTCACAAACGTTCTGCGCATCTCATCTAGGGGGTGATTATCAAATGACTAATTTGTGGTTTATTTCGTTCAAATTTCTTTCTATAGTGAAAAAATGGGATAAAATGCTAAATTAGGCCCCAAAGTCCACAATGATACCCAATTTTAGGGTATTTATTATCAAGTTTGTTCTACTTTAACTTCTTTATTGGAAACCAATTTTAATAACAGAAACTAATTTAATTGGAAGTTTGAACTACATACACACAATCATAAAAGTGGGTTTTAAGGGTATCGGAGGCCCCAACAGATAATTTCTATAAAATATTACTGTAGTATACATAAAATTAATCCCCATGAACATCCCATCAAAAAAGTGTTTAGTTTGTCAAATATTTAATTCTTAAAATTGATTTATTATTATGAATAATGAAAAAAACCTGGTATAAACACGAGTTACAACAGTTAAAGAATGGGAAGGACACAAAAAAATGTGCAAGCATAGCTAAAGAGCTTGCACAGAGCCTACACGTAACTTGGTCGCGAACACGCCATTAATTTGCTTCCAACTCCTTAAAGGGGAATTACACCCAGACAATAATGTAAGTTCAGGAAATGAAGAAAAATCAGATGAACAAACTGTGACAATTTGAGCAAAATCGGATAATACGTTCAAAAGTTATGAATTTTCAAAGTTATCATTTCCACCTGAGCTGGGCATCCTTGAATTGGCAACGTATAGCTAATTAACATAATCTGTGATGTCATACATGGAGAACTCCTCATTCACTTTGTCTATGAATTTATTGAAAAGGGATCAATATCATATTTCAAATGAGGAATTAACACTGTTCTTTCTGGAATGCTTGCAGAATTGATGTGGCTATAATACATGTATATTCAACCGAAAAAAAAATCAAAATTTTGTCTACTTTTCTGGAAGAGGGAAAATGTGAAATTTTGTGTATAAAGTGAATAGAGAGTTCTCCATGTTGGCAGTCATTTTGTGTCTGTACGTTTGCCAATTTAAGGAGTTCATGAGGGGTGTAAATCTAAATTTTGGAAATTCATAACTTTTGAATGGATTATCCGATTTTGCTCAAATTTTCACAGTTTGATCATTGTATTTTTCTGCATCCAATGAGAGCACATTAATGTCTGGGTGAAGTTCCCCTTTAACTAGAATTCAACATCATGTCGCATAAAGTTATTTTGGGTTAATTCTATGCACTTAAGCAGTATCATATTTTGTTTCTACCTGAGATACCCTTTAAAGAGGACTAACAAACATTTTTAAATCAATGTTGGTAGGGAGATTTTCATGACCAGGAAATAGTTTAGCAAATAATGTGAACTTTTGGGACTTGATGAAAGACCTCATTGGTCTATTCAGGAGACCTAGAAGTGTCCAATGTTGTGCATGTAGTCAAAGGTCAAGTGCAACGGGGTCACAGGTCAAGTGCAGCAGAGTCACAGGTCAAGTGCAGTGGGGTCAGAGGTCAAGTGCAGCAGGGTCACAGGTCAAGTACAACGAGGTCACAGGTCAAGTGCAGCAGGGTCACAGATCAAGTGCAGCAGGGTCACAGGTCAAGTGCAGCGGGTCACAGGTCAAGTGCAGCAGGGTCACAGGTCAAGTGCAGCGGGGTCACAGGAAAAACAGGACTAGCTGTCAAACGACCCCAACATCAACTAGAACTAGAACTGCATTCGGAATACTTGAATGTGTTCCATTGGAAATGTAATGTGTATCAAGGTTGATTGAAATTCAGAACATGACTAGCTGTCAAACGTTACCAACATCAAATATGTGAACTGTACACAAATGGTCTTCCGAACCAGATCCGAAAATTAGTCTAAGTGCTGGAAACATGCTTACTCTTGACTGGCATAACTTTGCATGATTGGGTTAGTGGAGGCGCCGTGGTGTAGTAGTCGGGACACTCGCCTTTCAACTAGAAGGATATAGGTTTGAATCCGACCCGCTGCGTTAATTTCCTTCAGCAAGAAATTCCTGCACATTGTGCTGCACTCAACCCAGGTGAGGTGAGTAGGTACCTGGTACGAATATTTATTCCTGCCGGGCTAGAGCCTGGGTAAATGCAAAGTGCCTTGAGCACTCAGCAGAGTGGATACATGCGCTATATAAATTGCATCTATTAGTAACTTGACACCTTACTGACATACACACTTTGATCATTGTATTCATCATGATGGCATGTTCCCTTATATCATTTGGCCAAGCGCTGAAGTGGAGGTTCTATAAATTAGACCAAGTTTTATTTTTGATAATAAACATTGCAGAAAGCACTGAAGCCTTCTGATGACTAGGAATAACTTATGAATTAGACAGTGCATAGCTTGATTTACAAAGTGACAAATTATCGCTATTGAAAACCAAGAAGGGCTGGGCAAAACTTCCAAAGGATTACAGCTGTCAGCTTGTACAGAAGTGTCTGCATCTATATTTTGTAGTTCTCAGCAAAGTGTTTAAATAGGCCATTCTACTAACAGATTCAAATTTATATGAGTTTCTTGCCAATAAACGTGGTATTTCTCAAGGCAGTTAGAAACGTTTAAACAATACTTGGAATCCAGTTTGCCTAGATTAATCGTTGCTACATGGGGCAAGCCTGTAGTTGTCAAGAACAACCTTTGAGTACAGAAAATGCATAACATTGTAAACCTACCTATTCTTTCAGGGGGGGGGGGGGGGG
>BQKZ01006321.1:5648-38581 GCA_036244855.1 Temnopleurus reevesii | reverse complement strand
ATCAGCCAAAATTTGGCGCCCCCCTCAGCAAATCTTTGCAACCCCGGTGGAGCGGGAGGGGAGCTAACAGGCAAAAATAATGAGGACATCATATGTTCACTTTTACCGGACGGACTTTACCAATGATCGCGCTCCAGGCTACGCATCTGCGCTTGCTGAGATCAATTCAAAACGAATTGACTGCTTACGAGATCTCAAATATGGCTTGAAACTTTGTCATTGAGCGTTTTTCAAAATAATCAAGAAAAATAGAATACTTCATTGGATTTTCCCTTTTTTCCACTTATCGAAGGGATTTGTCCATCATCGTCATCATCATCCATTTTCATTTTCTGAGATAAATCTGAATTCATTGACTGTCTGTAAAATCCTTTCTCCCTTGCTTCAAGTTTGGTCAACGAGCTTTGCATAAGAATATAGATGCACCCCACCCCACCCCTCCCAAATTCTATGCAGTGCCTGCCTAGCTCATTATTTCTACCTGATAAGACATTGAAACTTCACCTTCATATTTTTCATATCAATAAATGCACAGATTATATTTTGAAGAGATTGTGGAACATTTTTGGACAAGAATGAAGTTGGCATGAAAAATAATTTGACATTTAAATTTTTAAGAAATCAAATTTACAGTAGGTCATAATTATCAACAAGATTCGTACCAATCACAGGAAAAAATCGTTAACTGCATGTTTATGAGCCGACGGATATTTTCTCTGCACTTGATCTTTTAAAGCCACTTTTCTATTTCTTCTTTTCTAAGCTACATTAATATTTCAAATTCTTTCTTGCTCATTGATCTATTTGAACGACGGCTTTTCAAACAAGATTGGGAACTGTGAGGTACTCTCCGGTCACTCTTGGGTTTTCCGCTCGAAAGTACTACTCGCTGTTTTCTACACTTTGATAAAATATCCCAGCGATTTGTTAAGGGTCACGTTAAACTATGTCACTTTGTTTATCAAGCGCGTTTACGTCATAAAGGTTTGCGCGTAGTACAATGACGTCATAAAGCACTTTCGCATAGTACGCGCAGTAGTCACCCTCACATTGAATGTGACCTACTTCTCTTTTGTTTACATTACGAGAGCGCTGCAGCTCACATAAACACGTGTACGATTAAAAAAGAAGATACCACGAAATATAGAGGCAAATTTCATCGAAATCGGTGCAAATGTCGGCATAAATTTATCAATTTCATCTTGCAAACATGCTTTTACATAGACTTGCTATTGGACTTGGTTCTCTAGCTATTGCACATCCAATTTTTAAAATTGCCGGCTTTATCTGGAATCACAAGCCTGCAACGGTAGACATCGGTGTCATCACATCCATCCAAGACCAAGAAGAAGACATGAGGTGGGTAGGGGATGCCGGGTTTGGGAGGCCTGACATTTTTTTTGACAACACTCTTAGAAAATTGAAAAAAATATTTTACCCAGTACTGGTCAACATACTGCCCTTTACAAATAAGTCATTTGTTAAATGGCATTGGTGTACCGGTATAAGAAGAAGAAAATAACTGATGTGCGACAATATTACTTGGAGATCTTCTTATGCACACAACAGGAAGAAGAAGAAGAAGGAGACGAAGAAGAGGAGGAAGAAGAAATCCATAACATGTTTGATGAAAAAATAATAACAAATAACAACAGGCCTTGGAATTAGTTACGAATAAACCGGATACAGAATTTCAGTGTGGTTTATAATTATTATTGATATGAATTTGCTTTGAATGTCTTAAAATAGTCCGTATTTGAATGATTTATGATTTTTAAGCAGGATTTATCCAAGTTTTCGCACTTATTTTTTTTCCCTCTTGCAATCCAAAGGGGTCTTCACTTCTCTATAACGACATCAATTGATATTGAAGAACTTCATACAAATTAAAACAAAATCACCAAATAAATTTAAATTATCTTCATCATTATAATTCTGTCTCCTTACATTTTAATACAATTTAGCTTAAAACCGGCTGCCAAAAAAAATTGCGTTTTTTTTTCCTTCTATTGATACAGCGCCCCTTGGTCGAACAGCTTTTTTATTGACTGAAGGGGTCACCATGTTTAAATAAAACGCCAAAAAGTGATAACAACGTCTATCAAAAGTTTATATACCGGTAAATATCTTCAAATTAACTTCTCATATATTTCATTTTTCAGTAACAAAAATGTCTATCAAAAATCTAAAAATGTCTTCAAATCAAATTAACAAAATTCTGACAATTTTTTTTCTTCAGTAATACAAACGTCTATCAGAATGGGGTTCTGTTTGGTGTATGGATAGCCGGAGTAGCCATCTCAGTGGCCCGTCTACTGTCCTATGCACTATCTTCAGTAATGATAACGTCTGTCAAACTATCTAAATGTCTCTTCAAATTAACTCGATAAAATGCTATTATTTTTTTTCTTCAGTAATACAAACCGTCTATCAGAACGGGGTTCTGTTTGGTGTATGGGTAGCCGGAGTAGCCATCTCAGTGACCCGTCTTCTATCCTATGCACTATCTTCAGTAATAATAACGTCGACGAAACGTGTCTTAATGTCTTCAAATTAACTCGATAACACTTATATGTATCTTTTCCATTCAGTAACACAAACGTCTATCAGAACGGCGTTCTGTTTGGTGTATGGGTAGCCGGAGTAGCCATCTCAGTGGCCCGTCTTCTGTCCTTTGCACTCTCTGGGGTTTCGGGGAAGAACGGTGTTGATGAAGAAACACAGGTAATGTAACATTGACCCGTTAATACCTGCTAAAATATGGGATATTTTTTTTTAATGTTCACTTTGACTGTTTCACAGTAGAAAGTATGTCTGCAACGGAATTGCATCAAAGCTTTTGTCAGAGAATTTGTCAATTGCATCAGAGCGTTTGTTAATTTCCCTGGGTTTTTTTTTTTTTTTTTTTTTTTTTAAATAGCATTGTATTATTTTGTATTATTATATATATGTATCATTCATATGGAGATGAACAATAAAATTGGGATTGAATTAAATTGAATTTTTGTCACTATTACTTAGTAAAAAAAAATGAAATATTTATCTTGCAGTTTTCTGAAGAGCGTATCACCCACAAAACGATATCTCTCTGAAAAATTAGAGGCAATTTTAGAAAATATTGGATGATTTTTCTCATCTGGAATTGCCTATTTACAACCTCCTCATCTGTCAAATTATTCAGGATTTTTCTTCACCATAGAAAAAAATCAAATGGAACTCAATTTCATCGCTACTTTGTTCTACATGTCAAAAACTGATGTGGCATAAAAAATAATTTCTTTAAAAATGTTTCTCACTTAAAACCTCCTGTAAAAATTTCATCGAAGCTACAGTAAAACAATCGTATTTTCACAAATCATTTTCCAATTTTATACATATCATATGGTCAGAGTGAGGGGTATTACATTTGACAAAAAAAGTTACCTAATGGTAGAAAAAGAAAAACAAAATATTATCCTTCACCAGGGGTAGTGGATATGGCAAGATATCACTTCACATGAAAACAAATAATTGATTTATTGCAATACTCTGATACTACATTATATGATACGTTTTATACATAACGAAAAGTGAACATGTCTGATAAATACAGAAATAATATTGAAGTACTAACGCAAGAAAATACAATTTGATTACATTTGACACATCGTATGCAAATTAGGTTATCTATTAATCATGACACATCACTCAAAAAGATTATTAGAGCAATCCAAAATCGAGATCAAAGTTAGATAGATAAAGAAACATTCCAATCCCGAATCCAAGAAAACCAAGTAAATTGTATGCACTGCGAAACAAGGGTGTTATCTCAAGCACTGACTCTGATAAGTGTTGGATCACCAAGAGTGCTGAATTGAGCAGATTCCAATGTTGTTATTTGCTAATATAAAACGGTGTTACAAATGATATAATTCGTATTTCCCATACCTTGTTAGATTACTATTGGTGTTAATTGGACACATTATATTACATGTTTTCTCTGGTGTAAATACTAACCTCCCAACCTTTCGGACTGAAAAAGACTGGTGATAGCCCATAAGGGTGTGTGGTGGAATAATCAGAAAAGTCATAATAATCTTTGGAAAACCAGAGTCAGATATGATAAAAAAAACATGCTTCCCCAAAAAAACATAATGGTTTAGGGGTCTGCTAATCATGCATAATTATATAATATACATGTATGTCAAAATATGCTAAATAGACTATGATTTTACACATTTTACAGACTGAGCCCGAGACAGCTAAAGAGGAAAAGCCTTGTCAACCTTGTAACCCGGTACCGGAAAAAGAAGATGTCAAAGAGAAAGTTGTTATCAACCCAAACCAGGTAAGGACAATTGATTCAAGAGGACCCTCGGATGGGCGTCGGGGTGGGGGGTGGGGGGTTATTAAATATTATTGTATGATGAAAAAGGGTTAGGGTCACTTTCTAATTGATTCATTCATTCAACATGGCTTATCAAATACACGTTCATAGCGACAGGAAAGACCGATTTAACAAGGATTACAAGAATAGAAACACACAGGATCGCATAGTGAGACAAATTTCATGAAATAACAAAAAAGCTAGCATTAAAGAAGAACATGATTATGGTACTAAAAGCATGCAATATTTTTCACTTCAATATGGGCTAATTTTTCAGGCTGTGTAGATTGGAGAAACATCATACAACAACAAAAAAATACTCATGTGTGAAAATTATTACAATGTGTCCGATAACATGAAACACATTTGCATTTGGGGAATTTCAAGAAATATAAAGCCTTGTGTTAACTAATATCCATATTATACTAATATTTGATTGTTAAGTCTAATTTTGTAAAGTAATGTATGTAAAATGAATATGCCAATTTGAAATGAGAAATTTACACTTACAGCATTGAACAACAATATATTCAGAATGCGGTCTATCATATTTGATAGTTAAATCTATTTTTTTAAGTGTGTGAATTGAATATGCCAATTTGACATCATCAATTTAAAACATTGCATTTTCATACTGATGTCTATTATAACTAGTTGTATCTAATTCTCAACGTAATGTGTCAAAAAAATGAATATGTCAATTAGAAATAATCAATTTAAAACATTTAATTGTTCAGACTGACTTCCAGGCAGCGAAAGAGGAACAGCCTTGTATAATTAGCCCAGCAACGGAAGAAGAAGATGTCAAAGAGAAAATTGTTACCAATCAGGTAAGGCTAATTGACACAAGGGCTGGCACGTATCCAAGGGAGGAGGAGGAGGGGGAGGGGGAAGCGTCCCCATAACAAAGTTTTGGAAAATAATAATTGATTTTTTTTTGGCTTGTCATAACATTTTTTAAAAGTATATTTCGCGCCTTGCATACGTGACTGAAGAGTGGCCTTGATCAGAAGGGGGCAAGAATTATCATCATTCAGTCCGACCTCGTTATAAAGAGCAGCGAGATCTCGTTATAACAAGGTTATTTTCCTGGTCCTATCTCTTTGTATTTGATTGTATTATGGCTCTGATATAACAAGGTTTCGATATAAAGAGATAATTTATCTGTTCCCAAGGACCTCGTTATAAACAGGTTTGATTGTATATGTAGTATTATAAGTCACTGTATGTTAAAAGACTAAGAAATTAAGAAGGATTTCTACCATTAATGTGATAAGTAATATTTTTTAGGAAATTAAAACATAAGAGAATCATATTTATATATGAAGGCTTGGTGAATGTTGGGGGGGGGGGGGGGGGGGGGGGGGGGTGTAGGTCTTGTGTAAGCTAGTCCTGCCCTCCTTCGAGTTCAAGTTTTCATAACATTCGAACCCTATTGCGAACCCAGCTCATCGAGTGTATGTATTCTCCCATTCAACAAAACAGGAGTGAATCAATGCATATTATGGATATATTTTTCTCCATTTGCAGGAATCATACATCAAAATCAAAGCCGCGCAACATGAGGAACAAAGTGAACAAATTGAACCCCTAATCGAAATTGAAGATCTTGGAAGCCCACCAAATGATGAAGAAACAACCCAAGTGAACATAATCGAAGAGGTCTCCAAGGAGGGGAAAGGTGAAGGGTCAAAGGTTGAATCAAACCCAAACCTAAAGTCTGATGAAAAGGAAGATAAACTAATGAAACCCGAACCAAAAATCTCGGTTTACAAACTACCAGCAATCAAGCGACATTCTTTCATGGTAAGTGATATCCCTCAATGTCAAAATGTTATATGTCACCCAAGCAATGTAAATAAATGTGCCACTTTCACTCTTATGTTCTTCGTTGAACATCACTTTCTTTCAGTTCCGAAGGTTGAATGTTTAAACGACGGGAGGTAGAACATGATCGAAATATGACATCATTTGTTATGACTTCAATGGTTATGAATCATTTAACCTCCCTCAACAGATTTATTTGGGGGAACTAAAATTTATAACTGTTCCAAGTCATGAATAACTGACTAGATTTAGAAACCTAGGTGGTGGTTTATCACCTTTTAATCTTCACCTGTTGTCGCCTATATTACAAATATTCATATATTATCATTTTTCCGTGACAAACTTGTGATTAATATAAGAACAGGGCGGAAATTAAAAAAAAAATGCAAGTTAAATTACTTGAATGATTTAAGCAACAAAAACTTACAATGTTGCCAAACGAGGAAGTAGAAGAGGTAATAGGTTTCAGAGGCAAGGGAATGAGGATGGGGAGCAAGGGGAAAGAGTAAGGCAGAGGGTGGAGGAGGAGGAGGCCGAGGAGGAGGGGGAAGGGAAGATGGAGGAAAGGACTATGGAGGAGGAGGAGAAGGAGATGGAGGACGGAGAACAGGGGGTGAGGAGGAGGAGGAGGAGGAGGAGGAGGAGAAGGAGAAGGGAAGGAGGTGAATGAGAAGGTGGAAGGGGGGGTGGAGGAGGAGGAGAAAAAGTGAGGGGAGGATGAACTAAGGGAGGAAGAGAACAATCAGAAATCAAGTACCATATTTATGTTTTTTTTTTCAAACTTTCTGGCTGTTTAGATTCTTCAAGATGGAATGAAGGCTTTGAGGCAATCTGTTCAGGGAAAATTCAGCCTTGAAAAGGTCGCTCTGGATGGGGTCAGAAATTTCATCTTCATCGTAGCAAAAGGTGAGAAAATATTATCCAAAACATCAACAAACTTTGTGGAATCTTCCCATGTTCTTTAGAGTATAATCCAAAATGATGGGTTCTTATATTGCATGGCTATAATAAGTTTGTCCGGAGGGAGAGCTTTGGGTGTTTACATTTAAAAATGAATGACAGACAAAATATAAACCGACCTTACGACAAAGTCTGAAGGTGGAATGTGGCACAGGTATTAGTTTCAGTATACTCTCATTGACAGACTTTGTTAGGTATTGATTGATTGACTAAAGAGAGTAAAAATCATTACACGATCTAAGGAGAGAAGCACCTGGCCAATAAAAACATAAAGAGAGCTCTCATTATTCCAAAATTATTTTCTGTCCAATATCTTTTTATTTAATAACTGAAAGAGAATCGACAGCGTTTCAATGATACATTACAACTGTCGCTATGTCAGGATTTCTTTGTATCACCAAGCATCAATCCTGCGTTTGTAACCTGGTTCACAAAACTACAACCACTTAGTGACATGAAACAAAACTACAAAAAACAATGAACAGGATTTGTTTATTTTTCTGTAAAATTTTGTTGGAGCACAATTTCAATGTTCCGCTGTCTTGCCAATGAAATCTGTGTGGGCTTTAGTAATAACACAAATTAGATCTTTGAAAATTTCGATACATGATATAAAGCATTAATATAAATTGACTTGAGTTCTTCATTATTCTTTCTAACTCTCTTAGTTCCTCATATATCATTTCTCCCTCATCAGGCACCCCTGACCAGCTGAGCGAGCTCGAGTCCAAGGTCAAAGCCGATTTCCGCTGGCTGACCCCCGTGAAGGACCCCTCGTCCAAGCTGACCGGCGGATCGGCCAACAAGGATCGCAAGTGGGTGACCAGCACCAGCCCCAAGGACTCAACCCACATCCCCACAAGGATCACAACTAGCCCTAGGGCTAGGTCCTCCGGTCTTAGGTCGGGCATCCCTGTCACCACACCCAACCCCAACAAGAGCCAAAAGTAGATGACAATGCTAAAAACTACAAGATTAAATTATATCACCCTAATTATTTGGTAAAAGATTATAAAATTCTAGGGATATCTCAATCGCAAGAGGAAATTTCACAGTAGGGATTAGATTACACAGAAGAAATCAAAGAACATAATGTTAGACTTTACTCTCCTGCAGAAAGAGATGAAATTACAAGATAAACATTTAACGAAATTTAGGAGATTAGGATGATTATTAGGGATAACGCAATAGAAAGGCAAACAGAATGGCAAATGCAAATTCAAGATTGCAGAAATATTGTTCTGATATATTAATATTACAGTGATGTGACATACAATGATGGATTGAGAAAAGGATGATTCTGTTAGTTGTATTGGAATTAGAATCAATGCTTGGATTATATGTCCTGAAAAGCATATAACTAAATTTGGGTAATGATTTGTTAATAACAATGTGGCAAAGTTTATGAGAAGTTACAAGTGCCTGAATTGATGAACTGGAATGTCTCAATGTACCCGGTTGAACACCTTTTCTAATAGTGGCCTGCTATGGAAACCGTTGAAGTGAAAAGAGAAGAACAAGAACGTTAAGTGCAATATCATGATCATGAGAAAAAGAATATTTTAGTAAATTGTTGTGCAAATAAATGATGATATAGACAAAGAAAATTGGTTTTTAAGAATGATCTTTTATTGTGATTGTCATGGAAATCATATCATTCTCCATTGATACAAGAAAAAATCAGTTGCGTTTGATTTCATTGTACATAAAATGAGAATTATATCCATTTACTCATGAATATAGCAGTAATAAATCAGTTGCGTGTGATATCATTCAACAAAATAGTACTTACATAGAAAAAGAATACTCATTTGCCAAAGTTACATGAAAGTATGAATCATACGCACTATCCCTGATCAATATGGTTTAATTAGTTTGAATGAAAGTACATAATCAGCTGCATAACAAATACATAATACTATGACAATAGATGCTACAATATTTACATTAACACTGTAAAACCAACATGCTAATTTTTGACACTTGTCAGTATCAATATACAGATCCATGACACAATGTAAAAACACAGTGTTGAACAAAACATTCTTTCTTGACAACATGAATTTGGATTTTGTACACAAACACAAATTCTGCCAGATTCTCGTCTAGAATTTTCAACGATTGTTTTTCTTACATGGATTGGTACTGACAATGGGTGTTTATTTTCATGCCCTGAAATTTGTGGTGCATGACTATCAAATGTATCTTGTTTTAAACATACTTTGGCACTGTGGTATATACAGAAAAATATTTAAAAAAAAGAAAGTAACACAGCAATCATATAGTCAAAATGATTCGTTGAAAAGAATATAGAGGGCAATATTAAAACGTCTTTGTTCAGCCTATCAATTCTGTTGCCTGTAACATAAAAGATGCAATTAAAGTTACAATAAATATTTATCGTAAGTCTATGGCAAAATGTGTACCAAAGAGATGCAATTAATTCCAAGATTGATTGCATCTCTTTTTATGTTACAGGCCCCTGGTGTTTTATGTTCCATTGGAAGACATACGCAACATTGATGGTAAATAGATCTCCGCGGTAAAATGCATTGCAATATTTTTTTTACAGTCTCCGTATTCATGCATTTTATGAACCAAATTTATGAACTACTGGAGGTTTGTTTTTACTAAGTTCAACAAACTAAAATTCTAACGATACAAAACGTCCGCAACAAAACTTTGAGAAAGACACAAGCAAACTAGGAGTAAAGCTTATCAGGATCAAATTGTTCCGTGTGCTACAACATAGTTTTTCTGGTAGAGCGAAACCTCTCTCAAGTTTATTTTTACAGGTCCCAGGTCTTTATATTTTTTCACCCTGATATTGGTAAAACTGATAGAACAAGGTAATTTAACCCTATCCCTAGCGGGGTAGTGAAACGTAGAGACATTTCGCCAGGCCCTGCTGCCAAATTTTTGTTCACAATATGCGCAATTGTGGCTTTTTCCTTCCAAATCTGACGCAACTGTTGATAACATATTTGTGATAACCAGGTATGCGGTCATTACGTTACGTGTGTTTGAATAGCACCTCGCTGAACAGCCCAGTCAAATTCAAATTCAATTTAAAAGTGGTACTTTTAACTATTCCTGTAAATATATAATGAAAAGCTGGATAAACACTGGCAGTGTTTTAGACCCATATCAAATATACATCCCCACAATAAAAATGGACTGGAAATAGTTATTGTGCCGTATCACACAAGGAATCATCAACGGTTCCCTGAATGTTTAATGGTTATTTGTCAGCTAGGTGTGAATGAGAAAAGGATGATGGCTCAGGTTAATGAATGAAAGCAAGTGCCTTTGAGCACTTTTCAGAGCAATATACACAGTACAAAAGCTGAATTATCAAAATTTATGTATAATATTATTATAATGCTGATTAAAAGTTGTTTTTGTGGGTTGTCTGACATGAACTACCCCCCCCCCCCCCCCCAAAAAAAAAATGTAAATATATATCAAGAACTGGAACACTTTGAACAAAAATTGTCAATGGTTTATCTTTGGTAAAAATACTCAACAAGAAAGCAATTCTTGAATACCACATCAATAATTCTATTTGTATTCATTACAAAAATAATGATGATGATCTTTATACAATTCTAACATTATATAAAAACATTCTTTATGTACATTCATGTAAGCATGAATATTTTGATGCAGTCAACTTCAAATCGTATTAAATCATGTCTCAAATTCTTTTTGCTCAGTCGTTTAGATCATGGGCTAAGCATCCGCTATGCAGCACCGGTTCGACATCTCTCAATCCCTTTCTTGTTGAATGCCAACAGGGTAGCAACAATTCCCATCCTCTAATATCTCACTACGCAGTCGGGAATTGAACCTTGGACCTCCTGGTTGTGAAGCAAGAGCTCTACTGATTGAGCCAACACACACATATATATCAAAAGCATGTAAAATCAGAGATCATTTACTCTATGATTTTTAGAAAACAAGTACGATTTACAGTACTCCTGATGTAACAGAATGATACATTTCCTAAATCAATGTAATATTACAAAAGTTAGCGTAACTTAATTGTCATTAAATTTTGACGGAAACATTGCCCTCAGCCACGCACGAAACAAGAATTTTGCTTGCGAAAGAGAAATTCACAAAATTTGACAAACTTCCCATTTGCGAAAGCTTGGTTGGGCAAACTCACCGAGATACAGTTGGCAAACAAGCTCTTTCCAACTTACAAAAAGTTTTTTCCTAAAATGTATAAAAGAAGCACTTGATCCTAAATTGCAAAATTAAAGTTCCATGAGGCAGATATTTGGTGGTTTTATATGCAAGATGGGTTTCAGCTTATGAATCCTCAATTTTCAGAAAATTTCAGAACTAGAGATCTGAACACATCCAATAAGCTAAACAGAATCAATGAAAGGATTGAAGGATACATACCCCGATATAAAAACTTCAGAATTCAAGGACAACTGTTGGCATCATTGCTTCTTTTGTCTCCTTCACTTTCCTTTGTCACTGGTAAAAGCACAGTCATCTTGTTCTCAGGCCGGGACGCCTTGACCTGACTGGTATTCTTTTTACCATCTTTGTCTGCCTTTTGAGATGTACTAGCAGATCGAGAGATGGAATCATTTTTGTATCACCACTCTTTGACATTCAATTGAAAAGAACATATCTAAGATGCATTACCTGGTATTTCCTCTCCAGCTGTTCCTCCATTCCAATTACAGATCCTCGGAAGAGTCCTGTATCATTATTTTTGACACCACCATCTTGTGTCAGCAGAGGGCTATTTGCACGTCTGCTGCATTACTTGGATATGTATGTAAGAACTTTACAGTTTTCAAAGGGAATGGTGGGTGAGGATCACCGCTTCTTTTTCTTCTTTACTTTCTTCTCGAACGGAAGCAGGTTTCCTTCGTCCCCGGTGAATGCAGTCATCTTGTTCTCTGGCCAGGCAGCCTTGACTGGACTGGTATCATTTCTCCCATCCTTCTCTCCTTCTTGAGTTGTTCCTGCAGATCCAGAGTTGGGGTCGTTCTTGCCTTACCGCTCTTTGAGCCTCTCTCTGATGAGGAGGCTCTTGATGAAGAGTTTCCAGTGCTCCATAGCTCTCGCTTCTCTCTTCTGCAAGCATAAATAATGATTCAATTTCAATTACATGAATCATAGAGATAGGGTGGGAGAGCATGGAAAACTTGTTTTAATGTCACAAAGAAATGGTAACTTCTTGTCATACCTTCTTCTTTGAACAAGTCCTTTTGTCTTTAGAATTGAAAATGGGAATTAAAAAAACTAACTCAGAATTCATTGTGAAGCCATGAATCTAGGATCCACAGAAGGTGGATTGCCCAGTGAGCAAAAAAAAAATAGAATAAGTTTGGAAACTTGAGAGGACTGAGAGCCTCCAGCCCCAATAAAAAGGTAGGACATTGAATCGTCACTCCATTTTACCGGTGCGAAATCTAAAATAACTTTTTTTTTCTTTTAATGTTTTGTTCCCTTTCATTTTCTAAGGAGGGGGGGGGGGGGCTGCTAAGTCGTCCCTAAAACAACACATTTCAACATGCTTTCATTAGAAGAAAAATAACAGGAAAGTAGGAAGTGAAACAACAGAAACAATGAGTGCAAAATAATGAGCTGTGACAACCACAATTTTTAAAACTTTATAATACACTCTTCCTTGTGGCATACACATACAGAAGGGTCTGTGAATTGGATATTTGCTAACCAATTCCAGCATATCCAAATGTGAAAAATTTAGAATTACTTTGATTCTTTAGAGAAAATATGGAAAAGGATATCCTTGAGTGTAAAATGAAACTTTTCTCAGTTACCTCTTTTTCTTTCTTCTCCCGTTCAGCCCTATCCTCCTCCCAAGCTGCGACAAGGGTCTCTGCATGCTCCTCACACACAACAAACCCATCCATTCTGTATCATCATGGAAACAAGAATAAGAGAGCATTAATAACGCAATAGCCATTTTGCACGTCACCTTTGCCTGTACTAAAATGAACAACATGAACAACGAAAACTTAGGAGACACTAAAATAATGTGAAGCGCATAGAGCAATTCACCTGATTACATGCTATATAAATGCCAGTTTATTATTATTATTGTCATCATGGGCAAAATAATTCTGGAGGAAAAGGTACAATGACAGAGTAATGACTAATGATTATGTTAAACCTAGAAAAGTTTTGTTTTCCTACACTACAATGTTCACATGGAGGATTTAACCAAAGGTTTGTTTTTATTTTGTTTTTATTGTTTCACATTCCACAAATAAACAATATTGATCTTGAACTCATCAAATTAAACATAATGACAAAAATAACAATTAGTGTTTGACAAAGAAATGCAATCACGTGAAATATGAGGAACCTATTTAGAAGCATAGCTTGTACAACATAGGTTCCCAGGAAAATAGTTATCGATTTAAACTCCTAACGCAATGAAGAGAAATGAATCAAGGGGGAAATAACGAAATAACGAAACTACAAGGTAGTCACTCGAGCGAAGCGTTAACCTACATTTATGTACAAGCATACGGCTGTAAAAGAAACTCTTTAAGTCTGCGCTTAAAGGAATACAACGAGGGCAATTGAATTATATCAGTGTCTAAGTCATTCCAAAAGGAGGGTCCTGTGTAGGTAATTGTTTTGAGGGCAAGAACAGTAGGCACTGGGGAAAGGTGAAAATTATGCAATTGTCTGGTTGGGTAGGAATGTATTTCTTGATTTCTAACAAACATGTTTGAAAATACACTTGGTAATTCATTTGTATTAAGCTGATACATAAAAATACCAACAAAGTAATAATATAAGTCTGATACTTTCAGCAGTTTGTTTTAAGAAAATATAGGATTTGTATGTGCCAAAAAGTCAGAGGAAGAAATTGTCCTAACAGCTCTCTTTTGAATTTTAAGTATGGATTCAAGTTTTGTCTTGGAAGCATTTCCCCAGGCTAAAATTCCATTATTCAAATATGGTAACAACAGAGTAGAATACAATAGTTTTAAAATATGATGAGGGAAATGAAATTTAAGTTTGTTTATGATTCCAAGATTTCTTGAAAGGTAAGACCCATCCCAATACTATTCCCACAATGTTTATATAAACTAAAATGCTTACAAAGACAAACTTCAGGGAATAATTTTCCTGGTATCGCATCACACTTTGCTATGCATTTAAGCAGGATTGCTATGCATTTAAGCAGGATTGCTATGCATTTAAGCAGGATTGCTATGCATTTAGCAGGATTGCTATATGAAGTATGTTTTGTTCCGCAACTTTTTCACACAGAAGTGTACAGTAAAGTATTGAAAATATCTCCTTAATGTCTGAAAATGCTAATCAAATGAGAAAAGTATAATTATTCCCAGAACTTACACAGGGTGGATGTATCCTTGATGGAAGTCCCATCCCATCATGGCGGGGGCGCAATCGAGATCAAGCTTGCGAGCAATCTTGTTCAACCCAGGCACTAACGTTACAACATTCACAACAAACAAATGACAAAGAAAACAGAAAAAGGGTGAAAATAATTTAAGAACTTACACAGGATGGTTAAATCCAGAGTGGAAGTCCCAGCCCATCATAGCCGGAGCACAATCTATATCCAGCTTGCGGGCAACCTTAATCAGGCCAGGAACTGAAAAAATACATAAAAATAAGTAATTTTGATATTAGTTGAAATGTTAGATAAGTTAGAACACATGAATTTATCAGAGTATGAAAATAAAAACAATGAAAATATAGAATATATAGAATAGAATATAACATAATATGGGACTACTCACTCTTCAGATGGACAGTACCAGCAGGCAACATGGAGGGTTTGAAGAGCTCCACGTTACCATACTCGTTACGAGGGACCTTTCCATCAACAGCAGGGGGCGGGATGTAATCTTCGACTTGCCATGCCCCAAAAATCCCCAATGTAGCTTCCTCCGTTTTGATCATCCCTTCACCCTTTTTCTGTGGGGCACATTGAGAATACCATGAATCAATTACATGTACAATAGATTATGTCAGCTTATACAGCAGCCAATGCTTTGGCTCATGTACATTTCTGGTCTTTCACCTAAAGATCAAGGCATTCTGAGCCTAACTGCTCAAGTCAAGACTTAAGCAACTTGGGCAAAATTGGTATCAGTGACCAATTTTAAAAACAAATATTACTTATCATATCCATGGTCAAAACGCTAAACTCCAAAGCTTTCCTGACCTGCTTTAGGCCCTACTTGTCATCACTTGTTCTTGGCTTTTAGTCTGTATGAGTAGGTTAAGTGCTCTGAAATGAGCAAGGGTAGGGGGCTACATTATGGGAGCACGATAAAGACGTTGATGAGGAGCATGGACAAATTAATTACCACTTCCAACCACATTTCTTGTAATTCATTAATGAGGGAGTTATCCACAAGAAAAAAAAAACTTCTACTGAATAATCATAAACCTTACCCATTTTGGTCTTGGTTTGACCATCTTGTAGGGTTCCTCTCCAATTCGGATTGATTTGGCCTCCTTCATCCATGTCTCTCTTGTGTGTAGCTGCAAAAATAAAACAATATGACATGAAATTATTTATCAAAATTGGACATTTTCAAATAATATAAATAAATACCTTACTTAATCTTGATCAACTCTCTTCAATTAAGGCCAAAAAAATGGTTTGGTTGCCCAAGATTGGCTTTTTTCAAAAATAGGGTCGGTCGGTCAGATTTTTTAAAAGTATTCCCGCATAGAATGATGCCATCTCTCGTTGAAAGTGCTGCCCCGCTGCAGCTACCAACGAGCCAATTGGAGAAATGCCGTGATCGTGACGTCATCGTATTGCATTAGCTAGCTGCGTGTACCGCAGCCATAAAGCTTATATGGACTTGTTGTGTATTAAATCTTGCATATTCTTTGCTTGTTCCACCCCAATAATCAGAAAAGTTTAATAAAATCCGAGCACTGTGATATTCTGTTTTTAAATGGAAATTATATTTGACAGATAAAACGTTTTCCCCCTTTTTTGATCATCAGAAAACTAGCCGTACACATTGCAATGTGTGATTACCATCCTGTTGAGCAGATCCAGCTAGTTGCGTTTATGACTATGTGAACGCGAACTATCAATTGAGTCAATCTCAATTCAGGTATATTAGATTTAATATTGAACTAGGACTGAATCATCACTAAATTACCATGATTACTATACGTCTATTAATGAAAACAGTGAAACATTTTGTTAAAAACTAACAACTTATATTACTCTAGCAGTCGGACGCAGGGTCACTATATTCATGTTTTCCACTTGCAGAGACAATTCACTGCCAGCGCGCACTGGCAAAATGAACTCAAAGTCGGGTAAACATTTTCAAAGCTGTTTAATTCTCTTGAGTTCATGCAAGTAATGAATAAGCTACACTTTTCCTGATTCAGAGACATTCAAAATATATTACTTGTATAACAATTCCTACACATTCAGATGTACTTAGAAAAAGAAAATTCCAGTCGCAGTATTTCATGACTCTCTCCCGGCCGATCCACACCCCGCTGACCCCGGTGTGCTGGGGTCTCTGGCCGGGTGGTGGATCGAAGAAGGCTCGTGGCAGCTGCTCGTGCGCTCCGCTCCGTATAAAATCAGCTGCAGTATTCTCTGATTTTGCTCAAGACCTATATCGCTGCCAATGTAAGAATCTTCACAGTAATCGTCCGAAATTGAACTACATTCCAAAATCATATCCTTGATGTTTTGGCTTGAAGAATTGTGGATCATTTTGTCAGAAGAACTGTCTGCTTGTGTGTGTTGTATTGCACTAATAAACTGAATGCAAACTGCTGTGCAGTGAAATGCTGATCAATACGTCACATCGCTTAGTGAGAAGGACGAACGTCCCCAATCACTTGACTATAAACAACTAAATATGTGTCTTTCAAAGTGCCCTGTTGCCTTTGTGAATTCATATATGGATTAAAAAACGCTTTAGATGGAATCTAGGACTCTTCCCCCATTTAATGAGGTATAATATGATTGGTTTTTGCATTTTTTAAATTTCTATGCGGGTCTAGGCTTTTCTTGGTATGGCAATTGATGAACAGCTGCATCGTCGTCGCTTTCCTCTGCATTTTCATCATATTCCCCGATTTTTGCCATGATTAATCTCGCTGTCCGTGTCAGTACTTGGTTCATACTGTTCTTCCTCCGAATCACATTCCATAACAATATAAGGTCTTCAAAATCATTCTCTGCCATTTTGTACTTTCACGATGCAATTGATAGAGCTGGATATGAGAAAGCGTTCGATGGAGCTATGTGCATAGAATACGTGTGCAAAATTGAGCTTTGCATGCTCAGCAGACGCCGCGCATCCGGGCTCTGAAAAGTAGCATGCAATACAATGACGTATTTTCTCCGCGGGGGGTCAAAATGAATTTTTACGGTGGTTCATTCTCGCAGCAGTGTATATAAGTGTGCTAAAAGGCGTTTATCTCTTTTTTTGCATTTCAAAATAGTCTTAAACAACTTTAAATGGATTCTATAATACTTCCTTGATTTAATGAGGTATAATTTTCCTAATTTACGCACATTTTTATGTTCTATGCCAGTCTACTTTAAATGAGAAAACAAAGAAACACAAAGATAAACAAGGAAACAACAGTTTCGAACTAGATATCACTAGATATCTAATGAAAGGTTTACATGTTGATAGTTCACAACATGAAATAGAACATGCTACGTAAGTACCGTACACAAGTTTGGGGAAGCCTGCATGCTCGAAACGTGAAGACAAAAACAATGCAGCGTGAAACATCTTCATCCAAATTCACATTTTATTTTTACTGTTCTTCGTGGCAGGCAGATCAGAGCCGGGAACTCTGGCAAGCCAACATACTTTGTGTTTGAGTCAGTGCTACTTTCCGTCAGGCCGTTTTCATAGGGTCGGTCGGACGAGGGCAACCAAACAATTTTATTTTATTTTCCCTAATCATGAATGAAATAAACTCATGTTTACCCAATTTCCTAAAAGTTTACACTTCTCTCATTCATGCGACTGCAAAAATAAAATTAAACTATATGTCACAGATTAAGAGTGTGACAGCTTTGATTAATAATAACTGCATTCATCAATAACTGCATTCAATCTAATTTCCACAATATGTTTTTTTCACTATAGAAGTCCCATTTGCAGCAAATTTGTAATTTATGATTTACTCCTAGAATAGCTCTCTCTGCAAATAAAAAGACTTCAAAACCACTTGAAGCTTATTTACCTCAAAAGAAAATTGCATGTCTAGAGCTTCATCTTATGATTAAGTTAAGTATCAAATTGTATTTAACTTGTCTAATAACAACATGACCATCAAGATCAAGTGATAAGAAAAGGCTTAAATCTACAAAAACCTATCGTCCTACTTTCCCTAATATGCGCTTTGCATCTCATGAAAAGGGGCTTTATAAAGGTATATACCATAAGCATAATAGCCCTGATTGTTGAGTTAAAAAAAATTATGGACTCTAATAATCATTTGGAATAGATAGATATCTTTATACATCCAGTAATCTTCTTTGACACGCTCCATTTATTGGCAGGCATTAACATTCATCGCAGGCATAAACACTGACAAAACGAGATGCTAGAATTCCCCAAGGTCTACTGGTTGCCTTTGAGATATACAGGCAAAATTTTACAATACTCCTTGTAAAGCACTTCCTTATAGAAAGGTGCAATGCATCATAATGCTGCATTTCAGACCATTCATTGACATCTTTCCATTTTTGGTACCCATACATATTTCCATGTTGGTACCCTAATATGAAACTGGTTGAAAAATTCAAGAATACTCTTTCGCAATGGCAGGAATGCATGAACTTGATTCTTACCAATCTGCCAAATGTAATCCATATTTTTTGCCATTCATCTTATTCTGTGGAACCAGGAGTAGTTCAGATTCCAAAAACCCATTGTGCAACCAAACACCCTTCGTCATTTGATATCTTTGACAAAAAGATGCACGAGTATGTGTGAACTTACCTTACCTCTTTGTTAATCACATGGGGGAAAAGGCAGGTGGAATGCACTATTTATCAAGTACCATTGCGTTCCAAATAAATCCCAGAGATCTATTCATTTTGGTACCCCCTGATCAAGCATAAAGAGACTGTTTACTTACTACATGAACACAGTCCCTTGAAAAGACAGCCTCTCCTCTGCAGTATCCTATGGCTGCGGCAGATGCTGGATATATGGCCTCAAATTTCAAGAGGTGCCTCTTCAAAGCATATCTACAAAACCACAAATATATTCAATTAGTATTTTATCATAGACCAATTTTTACACTTTAGTTTATATGTCTTGAAAATTAGACATGTACAATCGTAATACATGTGGTACATCTACCTGTTGGTTACATCCTCGCTAATTGTGATATACTCACGACAATTTGGCAGAAAATAAGCCATATAATTAACATTTATCAACAAAGTGAATCCCAAAATGGAAAGCTCTCATTTGATCGACAATCATTGTCACATATACTTTTGACCATTTTAACACTTTTCAATATATTTTCAAACTCATGCATATTTAATTCAAGCAAACCTGGTTATATCATTGGTATTCCTTTAATTGTAACAAATGAACTTCATTAAATATTTGGAATCAAGCTGGCAGAAATGGATTGGTGCAATATTGGCAAGCCTCAGGCAAGCTTTTAGGTTGTCCACAATGGGTATTTTTTTAAAGTATGCATATAATTTAAACATGCTCCATTGTAGTACACAGTATTTTTTTTTTAACTTGAATAAAACTGAAAGTAAGCAAAACAATTTTACTTACAATGGGTGGTTCTTATATTCTCCTATAGATGTTGGGAGAGGCTTGCTGGTAAGATCAACTAGAATTGAAAAGGACAAAATGTCTATAAATACTCTGATCAAATACTTTCTAATTATGTAACATACATTTTGAACACAACTTGGTGGAAACAGAAAATGATAGAGATAAAAGAACAGAAATTGAGTGATAGAAGCCGAGAGAAATTGAGTAACTGCAAGAGAGAGAGTGGGGGGGGGGGGGGGGGGGGGGGGGGGGGGGCAGCAAGATAGAGAAAAGTGGGAGAGAAGAAAGTAAAAACAAAGGAAAGAAAAATTAAACATGAGTTTGATTAAAACCGGCCACAGTAAGCAAGGCTTCTCTGGTGGTAAGACACCTATCTGGTCATTAGGAGGTCACAGGTTTGATTATGCATGGGAATTTTTATAATTTGATTGTCCCAAACCAATTTCTTGAACCAAAACATAATACCTGCTATTTCGTCCTAAAAGTAATAAAGGTTGCACCTACATTTAGCATCGTAATCCTCCTTCCTGTCTCTGATCTTGTCACTTTGTTATGGTTTCAGCGTCTCCTCCCACCAATCGTCGACCTTTCTCAGTTTGTGTGTCTCTGTCATCCATTTGGAGGCGTATCGTTGGGTCACATCCTTGACACAACCATCTGTAATAATTGATTAATTTATATTCAATCTTGTGTTTATATATATACATGTAATAGTCAAGCGTAATGCTAGTAATGCTAGCATGAAACTTCGAGTAGTGGATGAATAAAGTGATGAACCTGAGTCATTAGTGTCCGTCTATTTATTATTATTGCATGTAATATATATCTTTAAAATATTAACAATGCTAAATCACCACATAATGGATTTAAATTCATATAACCATTTTTGATATCTGAAACTAAAAATATTTGAGAGTATGGCACAATAAAAATGAAAATTTTCATTCCAAAGATATTAAAAATTGCTTGTACCTTTTTTAATTTTGCTGGTTGGTATATTGATTATTTTGGTTTTATTGCCTATGACATTTGCAAAGAGTTCTTTAAAACCCTCTTGCTGAGCACACACATGCTATATCTTGACAAACAAGAGAAAAAAAGTTATCTTGAAATTATTGTTCAATGCATACTGGGAGAACAGTTTGTGGAGTCTCTAATCTGTCATCTTTGTGTCACACATGTTTTTGTCAATGGCCCGTTATATGATAAATACTCACCATTTTCCACAGCGATAACATAAGTGATTGGCTTAGTGGCTTTCTGTTCGCACATTTCCGGCTTATTAATCACTGCTCTTACACAGTCGACACACATCCAGCGCTTCTCAGATGTCAGATAAACCTCAAGCCAGTAGTCAGAACCTAGATGAAAGACATATGGCAAAATGACTATGATTGGTTTGCTAGCTTACTGACATCACATATCCAACACATTTCCAACATGTATCTAACATTAATCCCTCACACACCTACCAATTCTCAAGGATAAGATAAATCTTAAGCAAATTATCAGAGCCTACAATATAGATGAAAAGATACACAGTCTGTTGAAATGAGGATTATATGTTTGTTAGTTAACTCTGCATACATTTATAGTCTATAACCTACACACATCCATCACATGTTCAACACATGTCAAATGTGTATCCAACACAAACTCAGCACACCAACACTCAGATGTGATAAATGTCTAGACTTTTCCATAGAAGCCATATGGACACAATAATTAGTACGTGGATCAATATACCGTAAGTATTAGGTAAATTGTATAACTACTGGAACTTCTTGGACTGAAGGACAAAGACATTGAAGTCTGTAAGACATTATCTTGAGTAATTGGGCAACATGAGTACCCAGCTGAGGCAGAGACCGGTGCTATACAAGAGGCCATCATCATCATCATATTTGGCCAGAACTTGCAAGTTATTCCATGTCTTAGAGGAATTCATTTTCCTGGTATACATGTAGCAGTTCAATTTTGTTTGGCCTTTATAAATGAGCGGTACACATTTCCACAGGTGTGTAGTTAGTTTATCCCAAAGGCAAAAGGAAAATCAGTCTTACTTAACACAGGGATAAACTCTCGCAAAAAATTTGCAACAATTTTTGTAAGATATCATAGAAGCAAATGAACACCTACCTGGTTTCTTGATATCCACCACCATGACCTCGTCAGACGAGTCAGAAGACAGAACCTTTCTTGAAACCTTCTTCTTTGTTCCAGCTTTCTTCTCTTCCGTCTTCTTCGGTTGCTTAGTAACGCTCATCATCTTCATCTCAAAATCGCTGTCGGATGACACCTCTTCAAGATTGGAGGCTGAGGATGAAATCTTGGGTTTCTTTTTGGCGGACATCTTGGATGAAGGCATTCTGACTTTTCTCTTGGTGGCAGACCTTCTCATTTCCTCCTCATAGTCACTGTAATCGTCATCGTCCGGATCTTCGTCATAATCATCATCATCGTCTTCGTCATCGACGGCCATCTTGGATGCCGTCTTTCTTCTCGTATTGTTCTTTGTCCTTAGTGTTCTCCGAGTTCTAGGAGTTTGTTCTTCTCTCATAGCACTTCCCTTTCCCACACCTCCTCTCTCCTTCACGCTGCTTTTATCGAGTCCACCTTTCACTTTATTTATGGGAGATCTCTTTGAAGTAGATTTCTGGTCCTTGGAGCTTTGTCCGCTGGGTGTTTTAGCCGTTCTTCTAGAACTGCCTGTCAGGGATGCAGAGTTTTTGGCACTGGATGATGATTTGGATGAACTTGATGAAGATTTGCCCAGTGACTGACTAGACTTTGAGATGGGTGTCTTTGGATTTGAAGTTGAATCAGCTTTGGAACCACCGGATGAGGCCTTACTGGATGAAGATTTGCTGGATGACTGACCCGACTTTGAAGGAGTTATCTTAGGATACGATGAGGTAGATTGTATCTTTGGAGTATTAGCCGACAACTTCTTTGATGAAGATTTCATTGGTGTAAGACTCGATTTTGAAGGAGTTGCCTTTGGGTGTGGAGAAGTTGGGTGTGGAGAAGTTGAGTGTGTCTTCTGAGCACTCTGGGCTGACTTGCTGGATGACGGTTTGCTGGACGGTGGCTTGCTAGATGACCTTTTGCTTGATTTTGGAGTAGTCAATGGGGTAGATTGCGTCTTGGATTCATTTGGAGGCGACGCCTTCTGTTCTGGAGTTTGCTTTTGACTAAGCTGACCCTCCAACCCTGCATGTGCATGCTCTCTCTTGAATTTCTGTAAACAAAGAACCAATAAATAAAACTAAATTCAAGAATTTTCACAATATCACACATTTATCAGAAATAATATATTTAAGTATCTATCTATCTATACCTATCTACCCGTCTTTCTATATATTGATCTATGTATCAATCTATCTCTCTCTACCTATATCTATCTATTTATAAATATATCTACCGGTATCAATCTATCTATCTATCTTTCAATCTATGTGGGTGTTGTTCCAAAGTTTTGATTGATTGGAATGTGCTTATCAAATTCATTGTTTCATGCACGTCTTGTTAAAAGCTCATATCATGAGTGAATGGAAATGCATGTTAGTTCTATTCTTCAAACAGGGTAGGTGCATGCAGTTGACGTATAAACTGCTTTTCAAGCAGACCCTGTGTACAATGTTACGATTTGCAACTGAACTTTGATTTGCGGTCAATTTCAACTTAGTGGCAACACCACCTATGTATCCATCCATCTATCTATCTATTCATGTATTAATCAAGTTCTCTCTACTTATCTATCTAACTATCTTCTATTTATTTATCTATCTATCTATCTATCTATCTATCTATTTATCAATCTATCTATCTATCTATCAATCTATCCATCTATCTATCCATCTATCTATCTATCTATTCATCTATCTATCCATCTATCTATCCATCTATCTACCTATCTATCTATCCATCTAGCTAGCTATCTATCTATCTTTTTATCTACGTATCAATCATTTGATCTATGTATCAATCAATCAATCAATCTATCTATCTATCTATTGATCTATGTATCAAGCTATCTATTGATCCAACAATCTATCTATCTATTTTATCTATCAACAGATATATGTATCTGTTTATCAATCTATCAGTTATCTATAATTTCACTGATCTATCTATCATTCTATTTATTGATCTATGTATCAAAGTATGAATCTATCAACCTGCTTATCAATCAATTTATTGATCCATCTAACACAAATGACGTCTCCTTAATTTGTTTTTACCTTTGAGAGTATCTTTGCCTTGAAAGTTATAGGCTGCAATGAGAATACGAGACGTACATCGGCCCCTAGGCATCTCATGATGATTGCAAACATCTGTATGGGTTGAAGCATGAAGATTTGCATGACGGTATGAGATTATCAAATTAAAGTAAAACCAGTAGAATTTATATCTGAAAACGGTTTGATGAGACTATTTGTAATCAGGTCTAGGACATAGCTAATATGATGTAGAAACTCACAAAATCAATAAACCTTTAATCAATTTCAATAAGTCACATCGATGTTCCATTCGTGCATACCCGGTGCACACCAAATTGAACTATAATACTCTTTTCATAAAAGCTAAAAGAAATTAGAATCTTAATGGCATGAAAGGTTGAATTTAATGGGAAAAAGAAAAACTGCAATTTTAGCTCCAGAAGCTTTTCTAGTTTCATCAAATTACAAATTAAAATTTTGTTTCTTATTTGTCCACTATATAAATTAATTTGCATTAGTCAAATTCTTACACATTTCTAAAAGTGATTCAATCATTGAACCAAGGATTCAGTCTAACATCAAAAGCAATTACGTTGAATGAATCTTGCATGATCAAGTTCCCTCTCTAAAATCAATAATCACTTCGCTTCTTCAAAATAAGAATACAACATATAGCATAATCAATAACCACCACACCAGCATTCTACAAAGTGGAATCTTTTCATATGTATCGGCAAGAAGAAGTACATTGATATGGATTGATGGGTCCTATCTATCTAAGAGGAATAAATTGTGATGAAGCTTACATGAACTAGCTCCCTCTCCGAAGCAGCCTGTTTCTTTTCAAACCTAGATGGTAGAACCCAGTTGAGAGAAGTCCTCATGGCTTCTTTCACATCACGTTGAACCTGAAAGCAACTCTTGAACCTTGAAATAATAATTATGATAAAGATAAAAGTCAACTCAAAATTTGTAGAATCGTCGCTGAAATTTTGTTTGTCCATTTATGTGCCCAGTAGCTACTGATCAGCCCTATGTGGAAATTGCTCTATACCTTTTTTGTTTGGTAGGACACCTCAAATAATCAAACCCTGGACCACTCCATTGTATGTCGAGTGCACTAGTGATTACGCCAACACACCGGTTAACAGAATAAGATAATAATAAATAAATTAATGAAATCAAACAACAAGATGACCCTTGGAAATATAAGGGGGTGAGGAGGAGTCAATTATCTGGAATTCTACCAATATTTATATGATATTTAGATGAAGAACTTAACTGCAGGTGCAAAAAGAACTTAATCTGAACTTTTTACTCTCAACAAAATTACCAAGATGAAACAACAAAAAAATCACGAGTAGATGTACTTAAAATTGGTGAGGAGACACATCGAAAAGTAAAGCTTGATTAATATCAATTACAGAAATTTAATTCAGTAGCCAAGTAAATCAACTGTAAGGGCTATGACAAATCCATCATAACAGATATGACCCAAAACAGTTTTCTATGATCCAAAGATAAATGTATTCAATGAAACAATGACTGATTGACCAACAAAATAAGTAACTACTAAAAAAAGTTGAAATTTGGATCAATGCCCAAGCCATCAAACAATTACGATTTACCCATTATTGGACACAACATTTGTAAAATTACATTTCAAAATGGGATCCAGAAATGGTCGGAATATTCTCTTAAGACAGCCCCATAAAGAAATGAGTGTTAAATAAACACTACCTGTGATTATATATGATTGGGCATTTTAGCACTACACTTACCAGGCAAGCACTTTGGCAAGATAGTTGGTGTTGAGAAGTTTGGATTGTCAATATAAGTGTTGAATGAACACTTCCTATAATGAGATATGATTGGACATCTTAGCACTACACTTACCAGGCAAGCACTTTGGCAAGATAGTTGGTGTTGAGAAGTTTGGATCGTCAATATTAGTGTTGAATGAACACTTCCTATAATGAGATATGATTGGGCATTTTAGCACCACACTTACCAGGCAAGCACTTTGCCAAGATAGTTGGTGTTGAGTAGCTTGGGTCGCTTTGATAAGATCTCCTGTGGAATCACAGACAGGGCGATGCAATGTAGCTCCATGTTGTTGCATATCTTGTTGCTATGGAAACTGCTTGCAAGTAGCAGGACCAGGTGAGACTGTGTGTGGTAAAAATAATTGGATAGTTTTTTAAAAAGTCAGGAAATAATTTATGTATGCAGAGTAAATATTGAAATTAAAAGCTTTTCACTCTTTCTGGACAAACATTTTATATAATATACAAGAAACAATAGACTTTTTCATTTTATAATAAATGGGGAAAAATAACTTATGGTATAACTGGACATGTAGAATGAAATTCACCTTTAAATTGACAGGGATTACATATCCCTAAAAATTTATTAGAATTGTATGACGCAGAAAACATTCATTCTCCATGAGTCATTCAAGTAAATCATTGGATATTAGTATTGTTTTACAAAATACCCTGAAAATGCAAGCATACTATGTACTTCAGTATTTCAATCCAAATTTTTTACTACTTTTAGCAACTATCTCAGAAGTGTATATGTACCTTATGTAGCTGGAGCTGTCTCTCTTTGTTATATTTGTTCACTTGCCATTGGAAATAGTTTGCCCAATTGTATTCTCTCTTCCTGAAAAAAATGAATCCCATAATGAATGAGCAGACTAGACAGTTTTATAATAAGATGTCATAATCCAACATTTTTTAGAGCCATACAAATAGAGACTTATCAATAACATCATGAAAAAAATGTATTGTCATAGACTTATGCATATTGTTCATCTGCTTACATGACAAATTAATATTGTCACTACAAACGATCAATTGATGGGCATAATGGTTCCAAAGTACCATAATTCATTATTTTAAACATTTTTAAACATTCTAACAAATAATAGTATTAATGTTATCATATCTGGTATTTTGAAATATTTATTTGAAGTCGACAAAAAGTAAATTAACGTATGAAAACAGCCCTCAATATATTTGGATACTGCAATCATTAATCAAGAATAAAAAAAAATCCCCTGTAAATAATAGTAGTCTAAAAAAGTGGTGTGACACAACACAAGTACACATTATTTGGCATGACATCTCATTATAACAGGCTTTTATACTATTACTAAGCTATTCAATGTTCAATGAAATTGAGTATTTCCTGAGTTTGAGAGGTTTTGGAAGATACACATAAATTATTTCTTTTCAAATAAAGAATAAAATGCCAACATTATTCTTTATTTCCTGGTAAATTTATTCTTACTTCTTCTTTGCTGCTCTGCTTGACGTCCCTGGGAGATCAATATCAATCTCAAGGGACATTTCCGGCTCAGCTTTGTTTTCTTTCTTTGGTGTCAACATAGGTTCTCCCAGCTCATTCAATGGTGTATCTGAAAAAGTGGAAAGAAAACACAGAATACCCATGAATCTTAAAATACAAGTTTTATATTACAAGATTTCATGTTCAAATTTCACTATGGCCAGGACATAACAGTCCAGATAAATGAGATACATGATAAAAACAATGAGTAAACTAAATATTGTTTTTCCAATTCCAAATAATTTCCAGATGCTTCAAATATTGTATTTACATACTTTATTCTACATTTTAAAGCATATTATTCTATTAAAACTCATGATCAGAAAGCAAAATCTAAATTCACCAATACTAGTGTTCTGGTTGAAATAAATCTTCAATAAAGTATGTTCCAAGTAGTGTATTTACACTCATCTGATCAGACTGCAATACTACTTCGTGTTTTTTTAAATCTTTTGCTTCTTTTGCATTTTGCAAAGATTACTGCTAAGTGCTATAAAATGATATTTCACAGTTATGCCACTAAATTGTATAAAATTATGACTAGCAGTCTACATAGTTATAAAAGTAATTTTGTGAAATCAAGATTTACACACCTTCCACCTCCTCCCATTCTGACTGGCTGTCATCAGAAGACATCTCCACATCCTCCTCCTCCTCCTTCACATCCACCTCCATCTCCTCCACCTCTTCCATCTTCATCCTTGTCTTCCCTTTGGTCATCCCTGTCTTCCCTTTGGTCTTTCCTCCTCCCGCTTTCCTCACCTCCTCAGACGAGATCTTCTTCACACTGACAGAAAGCTTTCTTTTCTTGGCTGGGCTTTCCATGCTAACTTTTCCAGCATGATGAATTCCTTTACCGCCTTCCCTCTTGCCTTCTTTGCTTATTCCAGATGTATCCGATGCTGCAGACTGACTTTTTACTCTTCCTCGTTTCTTGGAGGCAGTAGACGAGACATCTTTGGCGGATACTATAGTTGACCCTCCTGTGACTCTATCACTGCTTTTATTTATCGTTTTAGTTTTTCCTTGTTCTTTCTGAACTTTACCTCTCCCAGCGTCCTTTGGTGAAGCGGGCATACATATACCATCATCTTTCATTGTGACTGTCTTTTTCCCTCTGTCAATTTTTGTAGTTTCTTTGTTTTTATCACTTGATTTGTTCTTGGCTTGTGCTGGATCCTGTCGAGTTTTATTTTTGCCTGCATTGTTTGACACAGCTAGTGAGGTAGAGGAATTGCCTTCTTTCCTTGTGACCTTCTTGATCTCCTCTTTGATTTTAGGAGTGCCTTTATTTCTTGCAGAGGCCATGTTCTTTGCTACCTCTTGATTTTTCTGGCCTTTTATTGGTCGTATATTCTGTGAAGCAGCATTTGAGGAATTTGCGTTGATAACTTTCTTTGAGCCATCTTCCTTTCTTCCATCTTCTTTTGTTTTAGCAGTTTTATTCTTCTTTGAGTCTTCTACATGAATATTCTTTTCTTTGATAGGAGGAGCTTCTTTCTTTCCATCTATGAGTTTCTTTTTTTGTTGACCCTCGTTGGACCGACTTCTACCTTTTATACTCAAGTTCTTTGAGGCAGCCTGGGTGCTATCTTTCTTAGAAGCTTGGTTCCTTTCCTCTCCCGTGACTTTGACAGATTCTGTCTTTCCTTGCGGGCGTTTCTTCTGAACTTTTTCAGAATCTGTCTGACTTCTGCCCTTTTCAACAACCATGGTTTGAGAAGTCTTTGGTTCATTCTCTCTCTTGATTTCAGCAACAACTTTCTTTCTTTCAGATGGTTTTGGCCGTTTCCCCACTTTCTTCAAAGGGACATCTTCAAAATCACTTTCAGCATTTTCCTCCTTTCCGCTTTCACCAAAGAGAGAAGATTTGACAGTATCTCTAGACGGTTTAACCCTCTTTTCAGATCTTCCTTTTCCCACACTTGGACTTTTCAAATTATCTGAGTCTTGCCTAGAAAAGTATGGTGATGTTACAACTGGTTTTACATCCATGTCTTCTTCAGAAGTGGCCATCTCTTTTGCTTCACTTTCCTGCTCAACATCATCAAATAATGATGAAGTGCATCTTTTAACATCTGGCTGCGATCCTTGAAAATCTGGTGCGTCTTCAAAATCATCGAACATGGACTTTGGTGCTGTGTTTGCTAAGTCAGATTGTACACTGTCTATTGTCTCAGCGGGTTTCACTATGGTCTCCTGCACCTTTGATTTATCAAAGGGAATCACAACATTTTGAGAGTTTTCCGAGTTTTTAGGGATTGCAAAAGACCGCGATGCTTTCACATTGGTTGCTCTGCTGACTTCTTCATCATCTGAGGACGAGTCGCTTTCGCTCAAAGAAAGAAATTTCTCTTCAGAAGGTTGACAAACAAACCTTTCCTCAAACTTCTTTTCTTCCTTTTGTACCTGAGCTTTCAAGACATCTCCCTGCTGTTGACCGGTGTCTTTTCTTAACTTTCCTCGGGTCTGTTTGCCGGTATCAGCTCTCCCTCCTTTCTTTTGAACAGGACGCTTTCCTTCAAAGTCTTCATCATCACTGATATCATCATACTCATTATCTTCATCATCACCATCATCATTTTCGTAATCAAGACTTGCATCGTCATCATCATCCGAGAAGTCAGTTGTCTTTGTGTCTTCCTGCATGGTTGCCATTTTCTTGACAGCCTTCAATTTAGCATTCCTCCCGCTTTGTCTTCTCCCATCCTGCTGAATAACATCTTCAGCATCATTTTCCTCATCCTTGATCACATACTTCTCATCATCTCGCTTTCCCTTTGCCCCTCTCTTCTTCTGGACTTGAGGCTCCTTGGATTGGCGTTTCTTTTCTTGAGATGTCTTACTGGGACCAGAAGCTTTTCGTTTCGCCATGGTGATCGCAATGCAACTGGTGCAAGTCTGTAGTAAACTGTAAACAAACAAAACGAAAGAAAAAATTATACTGATTAGATGTTCAATTAAGGAATTTGATGATATAACACTAGTAAAAAATCCATCAGTTTAGAGAAGTTTTTAATTTTATTTTGACATAAATGATTAAACAGTCTCCTCCATGATGGAAGTCGCCCAATGCAGCATGTGTGCATGTAGTACCGACCATCGTGAAAATAAACAGTGTATGCTTTAGATATTGGTATTGGAAGAGGTACCTCACTGCACGGATAACCCATCTGCCCATTAGCACTGTTATTTCATCACAAAAGTCGGAACTATGCAAATTGCTGGGGCAATTTCAATCATATAAGTGACCATCAAGATTCAAGAAAGTTCAATATCGCTATCAGAAATTGTTTAAAAACTCCTCAAAAACTATTGGATAATAAAACACATGCACTGGTCAAGACTAGAATAGACCCTTCAGGGGAACATCTTTCACTTAATGAATGAAGTTTAAAAAGAGAAGTTATTGCCCAGCTGCATACAGTATATAAAAAAAAATACAAATTAGTTTTATTACAAATGTATGGTGCTGTCACATTAATTCGCGCATCATATTAATTCGTACATCTCATGAACCTCTACAAAATCGATGAAATATTGCAAATGTGACATCACCATCATAAAGAGCGTTGTTTATTTGCCTAAATTGGAAATTTTCTTAGCAAAAGGACCCAAAACAATGAAAATATTGCCAAAAGATTGGCAGATTTGCTTGCATTTGCAGAAAAACACGGGTCTCGCGACACTGAAGTGAATCCTTCCAATTTTCAGACAGAAATCATCAAATTTGTAAGTAAGCAGACATACCATTCGATTCCTTGATATTTTGTGGTCAAGCTACTGTAAATTTTGCATCTTAGATGGAAGCAATTTTATGGTAAATCTTGTTCAAAACGGGGCCTACGAATTAATATGACACAATTTGTTGACAATTCTCGCCATTTTCCAGCATGGAGCGATGCGATCGTTTCGTCAATCGAATTTTGATATCGCGATATCTCCGTGATTCTTTCGTGGATTAATTTTATTTTTGGAAATATTTAAAGCCTGAAATATCTAGTTTCATTTCGTACCAAGTTTTTAAAAAATAATTTTGTATTTTAGGAGATATATTGTGCTAAGTACCACGATCCAAAAATGCTCTAGAAAAAGGATACGAATTACAGTAATGTGACCCCATCATACTCAGCTCAGACAGTCAGAGCTAGGCCCCCTTGCAGCAGTAGTAGGATGCAGTATTACTTTTTAGGCTTTACAAACAACCAAATGTTGGACAGACTTACATTCAAATCAATGCAGTGTATCCAGCACAAAGTTCTACCACTCTTCAACCTCCCTCCATAACTGTGATAACAAGTAAGCCGTATGACATGAGCTGTCTGACTGAATAAAACTAGCTGTTGTGTAAACAACAGTGTGACATGTGCAAATGTTGCACAACACTGTAGTCTAGCCTACTTCAAGAAGGTCCGTATTTTATTACTGAAAACATGAATACGTTTTCAGAAATGTAAGAGAAGCAAACACTCGTTAAGAAAACACAATTATTTTCTCATTCTCTAGAGTAATATTGAATCATAAAAAATAACTTTGATTTTTCTAAACACAACTCCAAAATTGAGATATGTAATGCCCACACTCGTCGGTCTGATATGAAACTATTTCCAGATATCAACAATGGCGGAAGAATCAGAAGCAGTAAGTTTTTAATTGTATATTTTGCCACATTCTACAGGCTTATGAATGTAATTGTGTAGGTTAATATGCAACAGTCTGTATTTATTATGCATATATTGAACATTTTAATTTGTCATTTTAGAACGATGTCATAAACGATTATAGTTCACGAAGTTACGGCGATATACTCGATTTCTACACGAACGAATGAGTATATTTGTGTATGGAGTATTCGGTCATTTTGACCGAGTCGTCGACGGGCATCCGCCCGGATTTGGGCCGGGAAGCCGCGGTCGCGGGGAGGTAGGTGGGAGTGCGAGTGAGAGGTTTTGTGCATGCGCGAACTAAAATGAATAGAATAGTATAAGTTTGATGTTGCTGACAGGCGCAGGCCTGTTTTCTGTTCCTATACTGTTTATTAGAGCAAAAGGCACATGACATGAGCTACATAATTTGGCCAAATCTTGAAATAAGTCACCTCTAGGCTCTATTTCTACTTCTCACAGACACAAGTCCCTTGAAAGTTGAAGGCTTGAAGTAGGGTTCGTCATATCACAACATTCAAAACGCGCGCGCTTTCCCGGATTCCCAATGGCCTTGAACGAGAGCAGCTTGCATGCGCAGATAATTGAAATTGACCTCCGTTGTGAAACTCACCTACTTTGAATTCATACAATTTTCTTTATCAAAGGAATGAAATAATGTGATTTCTTAAGTAATTCAACTAGAGTAATATACAAATACCAAGATCGGAAGGGTGTCTTACCGTTTCCTGCA